>JANBPK010000818.1:0-130935 GCA_027579435.1 Candolleomyces eurysporus | reverse complement strand
GGTTTTCCGAGCAGGTTCATGAACTTCGGATTAGCTGTCCGATATTGATCACTGCTTCTGTTCCTTCCAATTCGGGTCACGTCAACGCTTATTGACTTAGCAGATCGCTCATCAATTCTAGAAGCCACCGGCTGCTTCGTGAAGTCTTTTGCTTAGCGAATGTCAGGGCGAATTCCCTTGTAATGTGCACAACTCCCTCTAGCATCGTACCTCACCAGGTCAGGCATGCTAGTTAGACTTCGAATAGTATGACTGCGTTTCAGATACGTTCGCGAGACCTTCGTGAACTTAAAGTGTCGTCGCAGAACCGTCTTACTCAACGTTCTTTCGTTCTCTAGGGCGTCTGCTTGGTTGACAGTCAGGGCTAACTCCAACTCTTATATTTCCCTTCCCTCAAGAAGATCTCTTTAATTATCTACATCAATTCGCGAACTTTACGAATAGATTTGCGAATTTGAGAGGGTGTCTATGCAGACAGCGTATCACCGGAACATCTTATATACCCTCGAGACAGATTTTAGAGCACATCTTACCTTCTCCACACACATCTTACCTTTCCCCCTCCATCAATTCAGACTTGAGCAGTCATTTTGTATTCGCATTCTTTTTGATATAATTCTTCTTGCCTCTCGTTGTTATCAATCTCATCTACATTTAGAACTATCCAAATACATTTGTTTCGCCCTCACACCTCAAGCGATCAGGTATCGGACCATTGTTGTCTTGAGCCCTCCTCTCACCTCTTTATCCTTCCTCTCACATCAAACTCTCTCTCGCACTTGCGGACGTCATACATCCACACAATGATCTCACATCCACTTACTTTTCTCTTTACTTACTCTGGTAGTATTTTCTGTCCGTAGTACATACATAGATTGTATTTAAACTAGCTATGTAACAATGAATAAACTTATAGTTTTCCGTCCTCATTCACTCGGTTTCAACAGATAGATAGGCAGTAAAGTATATTTAGCTTCCAGAGATGCTAAGTTGGAGAGAGAGCACAATGGGTTGATAAATGAATGCCTTGTAGGACGATCAACGTCCAAAAAAAATGCAATGAGCATGACAACGATGCGAGTGGTGGTGGTCATAGTACAAAGTGCGGTTCGTGGAAAGGGTCGTTTTATGTCATCGCAGGGCATCATCTCATCATCAAAGAGAAAGAACAAAAAAAAAAAAAAAGAAGTNGAAAGAAGAAAGACAAAGTGGGTGAATCAATCGCAAGCTATGGTGAGCATCAAGCCCTTCAAACACCAACCTGCACATAACATGGCTGATATGGTGGGGGTAGACCTCCCCAGTGGAAGCAGCGGCTGCAGCAGACTTGCTTGCGTTCTTCTTGAGCCTGCAGGTCTTCTTGGGGCCAGAGGACGATCCCAAGTTGCCGTTGCCATTGCCTGACAACAAGGTTGAGGTGGGCTTGGARCCRGAGCTGGTCTTGGTGGWCRAAGGGGTCGAGTCACCGGGAGCAGCGGTACCAGCCAAGCGGGAGACGGCAGGGCCGGGGAACTGGTAGTTGAGCCTGTTGTCGAAGACGTTGCGGACGAGAATCCCGGCGTCGTTGTCGCTGTAGGCACCAGGGAAAGAAACGAGTTCATCTTCGGTGGGAACGCCGGTACCGGAGCCACCGATGCGAAGCTGGGTGCAGGCTGCGTAGAATTCGGCTCCTCCCTGGTTTTGGGCGAGGTGGAGGGCGATGATTTCGTGTCGGACGAGGTAGTTGCCTGGCCGGATGTTCTCGGGGAGCTTGGCACTGACTTTGCCGCCTTGCACTGTAGCAGTTGATTAGTTGTTTGCAATGATAGATAGAAAGGAAGGTGCGTACTGAGGTCGGCTTGGAACCATTCACCGCCATTCGGCTTTTTTCCAACCTGATGAATCTTGAACCACCTGGCTTTGGTAGAATCGAATTCGCTGCATGGAACGTTTCCACAGTCTGCGAGGTAGGTGATCATAGGACCGGTGTTGTGAGGCCACTGTAAAACAGGAAATCAGTCGATCAGAAGCGGGCGATCGTGGAGGCCACGAGGGAACTTACGAAGCTGAGATCGGCCGTTCTCCAGTCAAAGGCAAGAGTATCTCCAGGGTTGGCGTTGGCAACGTCAGAAGCGACGAAGGAGCCAGCACCACAGTTCACGTCGGGGTTCCTGGCACCCTTGATAGGGTCTTGGGTGCGGACTTGACGGATGATGGTGTCGCGGTTGTTTCGTTGACCGCTCGGCCTGTTGCCGGTGAAAGTCTGGCCGTTGATTGCCACTGAGTGGACGAAGCCGTGTGCGGAGACGTAGGAGGCGAGCAAGAGAGGGAGGAGGACTATTGAGGCGTACATCTTCGTTGAAGTCGTAGTCGTTGTCGTCTAGTTGCGTGGGTGTGGTGGAAGTAAAGCAGGGATAGACGTGTGTCTTATCGCGAGGAAAGGTGGTGGTAATCTATATAGGGGAGTGTGTAAACCTGGAGGCCAACGCGCAGCGCAACCGTGTAACAAGAGTGAAGAGAGGAGAAAGCGGAAGCGGACGGCAGACGAAGGCGGAGAAGATGAGCGGTGGGGATGATGAGGACTTACTGGCCTTGGCCTTCCCTTTTTATCCGCGCCAATCCGAGGTGGCACAGAGACCCAGTTCCGAGCAATTGACCGCTGCATTGTGCAAATCAAAATCCGCTTTTTATTGTTCTGGCTGCCAAACACGTTCCGTGCATCCGAATTGGGATCGGCACCGCCACTCCGGCCACCAGACAATGCGTGAGAACCCGGCTTTGCCATTGTTGTGCGCTTAACGACCAATGCTGGATGCACAAATAGCGCTGTGTCGACTACCGCTACGAGTTACTCTTGATTGTCATCGAGACAAACTGACAGCACAACGCTGCTACAGCTTGAGAACGGCTTTGAGCTTGCAACCACACGTTGTCATACGCGCCGCCCTCGGTTCCCAATTTGGACATGTCGACCGGCTCGGGAACTCCAAAGCCCTCTCCCCTTTGACCCCGCAACGCTCCACTGCAATGATGCTGCGCGCAGTGAAAATTGCGAAGAGCTACAAAGGGAAAGTACGAGATAATCACGAAAAAACCGCGTTATCAGCTACTCTGTCTCCAGGCCCAACGCCCCTTCAAACTCGCAACGAACGGTGAAAGCTCGATTGAACCCCATCGATGATCATCCTATCCAGGCCCACCCTGTGATACGATACATGATTCTCGCACTGCGGAGTCGACTAATTAAGAGGGGAACATCACTCTCCGTGGCAAAGGAACAGGACGAATATAGCCAGTTACGGCGACCCATATCACCCATTAACCTTCACCGACTATGTTTAGACCGCGACGAATCCTGGTATGAGATACTTCGGGGTATCCTGTCGTTCATCCCTAGGACACGTATACCATGAGCCTAACGTGTACAGAGCATCGCTCAAACATGCTGCGGACACCTTCAAGGAACGGAAGCCGGCACGAGGGAAGTGTCTAAATATAGATGCATGCCATGAGGATATGGGGTTATGAAACGCGGCCAGGCGCCTCGAGGCATCCATCCGAAACGAGGGGTCTATTTGCTCGCTGATTGGCAGGCTATGTGTGCCCCCCATAACCTTCTTCGGAACTCAAAAAACATGAAACTTTGGTGCTCGGTGATTGCTACGACTGGGAGAAGGCGATTGGCAATTTGAGTGGGAACGGCTCGGACTGGGACCAATAAACAGCTAGGAATGACTGGATGTGTCGTGTTAATGTGAGAACGCCGGGTGATAGGCCACTGAGAAATTAATTCCAAGGATGAAAGGACAGTGGAAAGCAAGGCAATGCACAAAGCCTTTCTCTTCGGAAGGTGGTTGCCAGAGAGAATCGCGGTTGCCCTACAGAACAAACGATCCATTGAGAAACCCGAATGCAAAAGAAAGGCTCTCAAAGAGCTCCAGAAAAGAAAGGACAACGTGCTAAAACCCACGATGGACGCTACTCCGGAGAAACAAATGAGAATCTCCTTTGCCTTCCAGCGCAGTCCAGAATTACAAGGGCAACCTTCCACGCCTAGCCGGGAAGTTGATTGTGTGACTACTCATGTATCGAGCTGGTTCTACATGTGTAAGTAAGGATGAAAACTCCGGGGTGTGCACTCTTCTGCGTGTTCTTTGCGGCATCGTCGAATGAACGCACTCCATTCATGCATAATGCTCGCGCCATCGGCACAACAGCAGCTGATCATCAGTGCTGATGGCTGGGATCACAAACATCGCCAAAGAGGTGTCCAAACAACAGGGTGTTGACGTACAAACAATATCAATTTCGGTCATGCCGGTCCGACAGCGAGCGTCCCGATCACTGACGAGGCCGCTCGCGCTCGTGGACCGGCCACCCCGAGAGACCATCTCAAGTCCTTCACCCAACCAACACCAGGTTAAGTAGAATTGGTTGCGGTCAGCGAGCGCTCCGAACAACACTCTGACCGGACCATGTGCTCGAAGTCGACACTTTCCTGGCCAACTTTGACTCGGGACTGTCCAATATTCGTTCAAATCCATGACTGTGGCGACGCATTGACGTTCAATTATCATGCATCATTACTCTGGTGGCGAGATATATATGCGACTAATGAGTGGAGACTAGAGAACAGAACCTCAGTCGCCTTGCCCTCGGAAACATTCTCCTCCAGCGCCATGACAGATCCCGACTTCTCTCGCGTTCATGCGGCTTCAGGGCTGGGACAACCTTTGTAGTATGCTCCTGCGAAAGACGACTCATTGTACGTCTGCGAACCGATTGGCAACGATTTAATTGCAGAACAGCTATGCAGGTGCGTACATGTTGACGTCGTGGAGAAGTATACAACGTTGATAACCCCCTTTTAACTTGCCATCGACTACTCTGCTGCTGAAATCTATCAATCTAATCACAGATAGACGAGAGTGGCACAAAAAGGCAGGAACCACCGTTCTCGCCTCGAGTGGGCAGAGTCTAAAGCTGAGATGCCCAGGTCTTCGACGATAATATCTTCGCGAGATGGAGAGCCGAAATCAAGTCCAGTGGGGGGGATTTTACCGGAAAGATGCTCTAATATTGCATCCAGGAGCTCAGATATCGCGCGCGGAAGAGTTCGAGGCCCAACTTATCCAAGTGCTGCGCATTCGTCGTCTTCCAAAGCAAAGTGGTCAAATCCGACTACGCCGTTCTTGAGGGTGCCAAGCTAGCTCATCTAGCCCTTGGAGAGTGTCCTTGAGACTCAGAAAGATTGGCACCCGCGGTTGGACGGCAAGGTGGTCGACCTCGCCCACCCAGTCTATATTCCCTCGCCCATGGAAAGACCAAGGTTCACTTTTGGTAGCCAAGTTACCACGTTGGAGGACTGTATTTCTCAATGCAGAGAGGCGGGTTGGGGGCATGGTTCCAATGCCTATTCTTGACAAACCGAAAGTCGTACTATGACTACGCGCCCTGCAACGTCTACGAATCCTCACAGTAGAAAGTTCCAGTTGCTGCGGTGCAAGGTGGATATCTTGATCGCCCCCAGTGCACAAATTCCAGGAAACTCACCATATCTTCCCAGAATTCTCTCGTATATCAACAGTCGACATCCCGATTCTCAGAGTTTTGAACTGGCCGACTCGCACACCCTCAGCTTAATGCATGTTTATGGCAAGGGTGACCAAGCATTTGTTTCCAGTGACAAGATTCATTAGGCCGAGAGGAAGCAGATGGAGCCTGGATGGCTGAGGTTAAGAACCTTCCCATCGATCTAGGACTTACCTTATGTGTTCGCACCGAAGTCACTACTCTAACAAATTCATATGAAACAAAGACAAGCTAAAACTGTGTATTGAAGCGAAAAGCACAATAGTGATACGTGTTAAGCACACAGCCATCCAGAAGCCAGCGGTATAGTATACGAGCTAAAAGTACAAACAAAAGCCAATACTAAGGGGTAAAATGAACAAACAGGCGGACGGCATTGTATCTTCAACGCGCCTTGAATTTAGAAAAAGCGGAAAGGGAACCGAATACAAACAGAACACGGGACACGGACGGAATCAGGTATGCTGGAGGGTGACCGTTAGAGTCAACGTGGAATCCGACGCTACGGGAGCAATGCGGATTTTATATCCAATTGCGTCAGTTGGGAAGGTATACGGCTGCGCAGGATTGTCCACAGGAGTCTTCCAATCTATGTCGTCCGCAGAATTGCCCCAAAAAACCTGGTAATAGGGTGGAGTTCCGAAGCCAAACACCTTCGCGGGCACATGGATGTTGACTCCCACATAACCTTTGGGAGTTTGGATCACAAGGAACCCATTGGTAAGCGGCTCGCCACCGAAGGTACTATTGTACCAGGCCAGTGACTGAGTAGAGTTGACTTCAAAGACTGTGCCGGGGGGAGACGGGGCCATGGTAGAGTGGCAGAAGGGTCCGCCAGAGAGGTACCACTGTTTAATTGTGAAAGACGTTCCAGCGTCCTGAACCCCGTTTATCCACGTCATCGAGTACGTCGCAGTGCCTCCCATGGCTTCAAGGCAAAGGTTGTGAGAATGGAATCGAGGTACCACAGACGAAATACACGAACCTGCAACCGTGCCAGCGCGAGCAGCCTCGAATTCGGCACGCGCAAGGGAATCTAATTGCCCTTTTATACGAGTCAATGTGATGATTATTTAAGAAAATTTCTTGAAACATTACCTTCACTGAGTGGGACCAAGGGGACCTCCTTGGTAGTAGAAAGGTCGATCTCGCCTGCACGAGGCTTCGGAGAGACACCGGCTGCCACTGAAAGAGGCAGTGATTAGAAGTGGTCTCAGACAGAGAACGATATCATGGACCTACAGACGCCTAAAAGGGCAAGCATCCACTCCCCAAAGCCTGCCTCAAGCTCCACAGCTTCAGCAAGGTTCGCGGCGCCTGCAAAGAGTTCTGCGGCCTCTGCGGTTTCGATGCCAGACCCAAGCCCAACCAAGGTAATTTGCTTCTCGGCCTCCAGGAACAGCGAGCGGAACTCCAAGGCCAGTTCTGGCTTGTTGATCCCGGGGATAAGATTGCCTTCTCCAAGCTGATCCATGAAAAATTGGTTGCCGCCGTAGAGTCCGTTTGAAAATTTGGTAAGAGCGTCGAAATCCCCAATTTTTTGAAGGGTTCCGGTCGATGTCACGCAAGTCCAGGCCCCCTCAATCGTGATTATCATCATTTTGAGAAATGGATAGACAGACGAGATGGGTAGTAGACCGAGCGAAAAGCAGAGGATGAGTAGTTGGGAGAGGGCTTGCTTTGCATATGCCGGGGAAAGTCAGGCTTTATAGCGCTCATATACCCTACCTGCATCGCGAACCACTCAATCAGGGTATGGGGTAAAAGGCAAGCATCTGGATCTATACCGCCTTCAGTATGGACATTCACATTCACTGCGTCTGTATTGATGAATGTTCAGGCACCTGCATTCGCCGGTCGAGATAGCTGTCGGTCGACAGGAACCCGTTCTGATGTTTCGGATTGGAGATGGCTTGTTCAAATTTCCGCTGATTCACCTGATCGACGCTCTGTATTACAGTCGTTTGCAAAACTATCGGCGCGAATTTTCTCTCTCTCGTCGTTTGACAGGTTGATGTGACCAGTAATGAGTTATGTCACGCTTTCTGGTTCGGATGTACGATGCAGAGTTGGTACGATGTATATGAACATTTGCTAAATAAGAGACATGATGATACTCGAGCTGGGATTCGGTGTCTATATTACACCGCACTCCCCCACATTCGGTGTGTAACCCAGCTGTCACGGCTAGCTTGCGCGCTCCAAAAATCGAATCGCAGATAGTTATGCAGACGACTGTAATGAATGTTTCGGCACCTGCATTCGCCGGTCGAGATAGCTGTCGCTCGACAGGAATCCGTTCTACAGTCGTTTGCATAATAATCTGCGCGATTCGATTTTTGAGCGCGCAAGCTAGCCGGGTCACACACCAAATGCGGTGGAGTCTAGTCACCGGATCTCAGCTCAATGTTCATGTTCAATGTCTCTTATTTAGCAAATATTCATCTACGTCATACCAACTCTGCATCGTCCGCCCTCNGATGCACTAGCAATAGAGCGTGACATTACTTATCACCGGTCACATCAACCTGTCAAACGACGAGAGGAAAGAAAAAAAATCGCGCAGATTATTATGCAAACGACTGTAACTGTTTGGATGGGATACGGCCAGGGCTGTACTGGCTGAGGGAATCGAAGGCCGTATATCAGGGGTGTTACGAGAATTGAACTTTGGTGTCGAGTGGTGTAGTTTTGGCGGCTTTAGTCCTTTCGATCGTCGTAGCTGCGCACACTTAAGCAGCACCGAATGTCACGGTGATACTCAGGACCCTATCAAATTAAAGTCTAAATATATCCACGACTTGAGTTCATTCGAACGTCTACTTTGAGAGTAACCGACCAATGCTGTGATGCTTGCTCAGGACAAGTGAGAGAGTGGGGTAAGCGTTGTGAGAACCCGTTCAGCCGCAAATCCCAGAGAGGTATAGTAGAGTCAGGAGGGGTCAATGATATTGGACTATCTAAGGCACTCACAATGCACATGATTTTGCACTCAGGGTTTCTCTTCCCTGGTTGGACCGCGACCATCGATGCCGCATCTGCTTCATGTTTTTGGTTCTCAAAGTCCCATCCTTGTGAGAAAGTCATGCATCGGGTTGCGTAAATATGGACGAAAGGCCGACATCCCTTTGATTGATTTCCTGGCATTCCTGAGCAACCATATGCATTGTATGTACTATATGCGCCTATGGTGCCTCCTAGCGAACCTTGAACCTGGCCCCGTGGTACAGAATGGGTGCGGCAAACACAAGCCGGGAGTGTCACTTGAGATGATTAGGGAGCTGTAGGAGAAGAATTACAGTACCGAGAACATCTCGTACGACCAACTGGTTATCGGACGATCAAACAAAGTACGATAGAATGTTACACAGACATCAAGGTTCTCATGTTTAGGCAGCGAAGAATTTATTAGAAGGCGTCGGGCCCCAATTCTGGTTGACCCTGGGCCTTGGAGCCTCCTATGCTTCCATCTCAACATTGTTTGTAGCTCTCCTAAAGGCTATAAGACGCTGGACACGGTAAACAAAGGCATGAGACATTCGAGACAGTCTTGATGAACAAATAGAAGCAGGTAGTACTTTGAAGCTTCTCCCATCAAAACGGAGCCAGACATACAAACCCTCCGACGAGATTTCAGAGATCAGATCCCAAGACTCTCCAGAATCGTCTTCACACCCCACGCACCGGGATCTGGGACCTGCTCCTTTTGTAACTGCTCACTTTGCACATACGCACTACGTCCTGCCTTCGCTTCTAGATCCTTCGTTGCTTCTGTCGCCTGTGCTGCGAGTCGAACGGCAGAAGCAAAATCTTGGCCTCGGTTCTTCTTTATTTCGTTAATGAAGGCAGCCAATGGATCAACTAGGGTCCTCGAAGGGGGTCGAGCACGAGTGTAGGTGTAGAGCCTATCCAGTGCCGAAGTGAGGGCGACTTGCCATTGCTGTGGAGTTACCACGGATCCTGCAGGAATGGATTGCGACTGGAATCCCTGGGCAAGGGCCGAGAAGAAGATGCTGAAAAGGCGGTTTTAACCTGAAACTCGAGGAGGCTAAGGTGCTAGGCAATACGTACGAATACAGCGCACCACTGGTTCCCCCCATAACTTCTTCCGCCACTTGGCCAATCGCGATCAAGGAAGCTACAACGTTCTCACCGCGGATTTTTCCCTTGTCCAGAGACGCAAGGACGCCTGGCTGGATTGTGAGACTTCAGGTGAGTACAAAGCTCTATTCTCGCACCTTGAGCACCAGCCTTTGTATTCGTCCGTCAGCATTTCATTGTTCCCTATCAGAAAGATGCTATTCACCTTAAGGGTTAAACCAGCATCACCGTCCCCGGCGATTGTATCCATTCGAGTAATTTCCGGTTCAGCCGCGATGAGTTGGTTTGACGCATTGCGAATGGCTGATACGAATGAGTTGGGATCCTTAGCCTTGAGCTGCAAGACGTTATCATGCGCCACCGATACACTTTTGCCTTCTACGAGCTGCTCGTCTTGTAAAAGGGGCTCCGAACAAGGTGTCCACTTCCAGCCTGGAACCTTTGGCTTGTCGTCCAGCAGGCCGAGGATCTCACTCGCGCTGAAGCCGGAGGCATCACCTTCAGAAGGCAATCGCAATAAAGTAAGAGAGAATCCGGGCATATTAAGGCTCGTCTAGACAATTATTAGAATGGTCCAACGTCTAATGGTTGTAGGGTTGATACGCACCATGAATGTTCCGGAAAGGATCCTCAAGGTTCGGAACCCTCTCTCATTTAGTTGCTTCCGGGCTTCAGCAACAATGCCAGATAATTCCAGTTCACTAACACTGCCGAGGTTGTTGACCATTAAGACAACGTCATCTCCTTTCTTTAGCTGGAGGAAGGAGCGTTCAGGATCGTTCTGAGATGTGAGATAATCCAAGAGCTGCTTGGTGAGCTCAGACAGTGAAGGAATCGGTGAGATGCGATTATTTCCTTGCTCGTTGTGAATGCCAAGACCAACTTCCAGCTCAGCCTCTGATAGATTGGTACGAAGAGACTCGGTACCCGGAACCTATTTCAAGCAATGGGTTCATATTCAATAAACCGTGGAGTGAAACTATCTCTTACATGGACATGTCCATGACTGGCACCGATGGTGGCAACGTTCTGGCTCGTCCAGACAGCAACTTTATGGACATCGTCGAGGGACGCTCCGCGTTGAGCGAGTGCGCCGGCAACTTTGTATACCAACACAGTGCCTGCTAGTCCACTAGTATGGCGATTTCAGTGCCATCATTCAAGCGTTTTCGATAGAAACACACCGTCGGCCTACGATCTTGCCTTGGGACTTTCCGACCGCAACATCATCACCGACAATTACGAACCGAGCATTCTCGGCCTTGTCGGGATGGTTCGCGGCATATTGCTCTTTTGCAAGGCCAAAGTTGAGAATATCTCCAGTGTAATTCCTGGTGAGCAGAGATTTAGACGGTCAGCACGTCGAGTATGATGACCCCGCTCTTCTCACTTGACGATAATGATTGTTCTATGAGAACATTCAGTAAGCAGTAAATGTAGAGTTAAAAAAACATACCCTTTAGTATTGTCGACAAGCTCGATGCCACGACGGACTTGGCTTGCGTTGGGAGACGCAAAGATGTTGCCACAGACAGCAGCTTATAGGTCTGTCTTAAAACCCTGTATTCATTAATAATTTCGGTGGCTTTACCTGTGAGCATGCCTTCTCCTGAAAGTCGAGTAAGTCAAGTTCCCCACCGTATGGGGCTAAAGTTGGACTTGCCCACATATCCCGCATGGGCCGGTTCGTGGCCAGACCCGCCGCCACAGACTAAAGCGACTTTATTTCGATCCTGCTGCTTGATAAAGACGACTGGAGGCGGAATTAGAGGACCAATCTCTAGGAATATTTGTCCCCTACCTTTGTTGGCCGAGTCCAGTGCCAGTTGGGGGTTGACATCACACAGACCCTTCAGCGATTCGACGACGATCGTTTCCGCCGAGTTCAGAAAGTGTTTTGCTGCGAAATATCAGCGATTGCGGCGACTCAGCCTGGAGAGAATGGCACACATTGGACAGACATGATGGTGGGAGGAAAGCAAGGAAGAACTCCTCGAATTAGACGCACTTTCGCATTTCTGTGAGCCTAAGTGCCTTCTGGACCAAAGCCATAATGAAGTGTGACGGTCACAGAACGTGACTGGAAAGTGTCACGCGCTGTGTCCCGTTACGCGTCTTGGCCAGTTCCATCAGCGCTCAAAATCGATTGCAACTTTTGTTTTTTGTCTTTCGCATATTCTATATAATCCAGAGACCCCCGTTGCAGCCATCCTTCAGCTCCTACATGGCCTCTCTCCCATCGCCAGCAAGTTCGCCTTCCCTGGAACCATCAGATCCTAATGCTCAACCGAGTCGAAAGCGACAGCGAAGTCGGTCCATGCAGTCTGACACATCGTCGACGTCGGTGAAGCGCTCTGTATCGGAAGGCGCTGCCCTTGAACCACCCGTGCGAAGCCCAAGCTCGGATCAGATGTCCAGTTTGACCCTCACCGATCCCAGTCAAGAGATTGATTCATATATGGCCGAGCAGGGCGAAGCAGACATACCGCCATTTATCACCCCTACTCCTCAGCCCGAGACCTCCTCTACTCAGACTATGGGCCCCGGGGAGAAGGTCGCCTTTGTGGAGCGAGAAAAGCAGAAGAAGATGGAGGCGGGGGAGACCTGGTATCTCGTTTCAAAGCGGTGGTGGAAGAGATGGAGAAGCGCGTGCACCGGCGAGATAGACAAAGATGGCCCACCTGTTGCTGAGCAAGAAGTGGGTCCCGTCGACAATTCTCTCCTGCTGGATGAAGCTGGCGGTCTCAAAACCAGTCTCACCGAAGGCATAGATGTAGAGTTTGTTCCTGAGGAAATCTGGAATGCTTTTGCAACTTGGTTCGTCGATTTATGGCTTCTTTCAATGCCGCGAGCTTACATCGAGGCCTTGACCTTTTCAGGTACGGAACTTCGCAGCATCCAGTGGCTCGACGCGTTACCACGAGAGGATTGTTCGCGAAAACTGCTTTCCTCGAACTTCATCCTCCGTCCATCAAGGTTCTCCGGCTGGCAGCAGATGCCCCGACCAATCTTGCTCTTGGCCCTCCCCATCCTGTCGTCCAAGTCTCGATCGGAGACTCTGTCAAAGACTTGTGTTCCAAGGTGGCTAACGCGGTCAAACCAAACGCCACACTGGACATACCGTACAGGGTGTGGAAGGTGGAGCATAGTCCCGAAGACTGGAGAACTCTGGAGTTTCCGACAGAAAAGCTGAAGGACCTGCAGCCCGAAATCGTAGAAGAGAGTCTCATCAGGCTCGAAGATAAAGGCGTAGAAAACGGAGACCTATATATCGTGGAGTTTAAGCAGAGCGATAGTTGGCTCGTAGATCCCGATTCCTTGAAAAAGCCCCTACTATCGATTGAAGCGCCACAACCTGTCTTCGATTCTAACAACGCCTTTTTCAATCGATTCCCAGCTGTTGCCCCCTCCACCTCCCTCACAAAAACCACCACCGATTTTTTCAGCGGATTCGGATCCAAGGCAACATCATCGTTCTCTAAAAGCTACAACAAACCTCTGGAGCCAGGCAAGCTCGGTCTCGGTAATATGTAGGTTCCACCTTTTTTCACGGAACTCGCCTTCTGACTGGTGTCAGGGGAAATACTTGCTTCATGAATTCTGCGCTCCAATGCCTTGCTCATACTCAAGAGCTGAGCGAGTATTTCCTGAGTATGTTTCTTCGATCAATCAATAGGTGGTCGGATGCCTAACATCTTATAGGCGGAGTTTTCGTATCTGAATTGAACCGTGATAATCCTCTTGGGATGCGCGGGGCCATCGCAGAAGCCTTCGGTTCCCTGCTCGAGCGCATATGGGCGACAAGCGGACCTTCGACAAGTTATTCCCCACGGGAATTCAAGCAACAGCTGGCGCGATTCGCACCGCAATTCAGTGGATATCAACAACATGACTCTCAAGAACTTGTTGCATTCCTGTTGGATGGTCTTCACGAGGATTTGAATCGAGTTCTCAAGAAGCCGTATGTGGAGAAGCCTGACTGGGAGGGCGGCGGAGACGAAGAGCTCGTCAAGTTGGCGAAACAGTCATGGGACGGCTATATGATGCGTAACGACAGTGTCATCGTTGACCTCTTCCAAGGACAGTATCAGAGCACCTTGGTCTGTCCAGAGTGCAGCAAGGTTAGTTTCAATCCCGCTCTACATTTGCTTGCTCTTATGACCATCTATTTTAGGTATCGATTACCTTTGACCCCTTCATGTACCTCACCTTGCCCCTTCCCGTCAACAAGAAGTGGAAGCATACTATCTACTATGTTCCATGGGACTCGGACAGGCCCCATGTCACTGTATGCCGATTACCATTTCCTCTGATAGCGTATGTCTGACTCGTTTACAGGTCCCGGTCGAAGTTCATCGAGATGCAACTTTCAAGGAGCTCCGTATTTTGCTTGGACGTTATATGGACGCTGTCCCCGAGAACGTGAGTCCACAACTAATGCTTAAGCTCAGTCATTAATGTCCCTGCTTTAGCTACTTACCATGGAGATATTCCAACACCGCTTCTACAAAAGCCTGGATGACAGTGTGCCGCTGGCCGATGTTAATGACAATGACACCGTCGTCTGCTTTGAACTTCCATGTAACGCTCGCCAAGGTCGGATGCACAAGAAAGGTCCCGATGACCCCTTCATCCTCCCCGTCTTCCTATGCGATGCCAAACCTCCAGCTATCACCCGTCCCGCATATGGCATGACTCGGAACCAGCCAGCTTACTTCGGATATCCTACTGTCGTCGTTGTCGATAGGCAGCAGGCAACCAGCGTAGAATCAATCTACGAAGCCGTTATCTACCGACTTCAACGATGGACCAGGAATGCTGCCGATCTATTCGTCTGGGAAGCATCTTCGGAAGAAGAAACGATCACTGAAATCCCGGCACCGACATCCACATACCCGACGATGGAGTCGGTGACTGAGATCACCCCGGATGGCGACATTCGAGAGGTCCAAGAACCCTCATACCCTACGATGGACTCGGTGACTGCTATCACCCCGGATGGCGACGTTCGACAGGTCCAAGAACCCTCGTACCCTAGGATGGAGTCGGTGACTGAGATCACCCCAGATGGCGACGTTCGAGAGGTCCAAGAACCTGCCCCAGTTGAAGAAGAGGATATTTCTGACGACAAAGACATGGTTCTCGACGCCGATGACGCCGCCCAGATTGAGCCTCGTGTTGTGGGACCCAAGCCGGATATCTTTGAGCTTCGCTTGCAGACCAACTATAGGGAGTTCGCTGGCTCTTATAGTTCGTATACCCAGAGCAAGTGGGAGCAGTGGGACAACAGAAAATTCGAGGCCAAGAAGAAGGGGATTGAAGTCCTTTTACAACATAATGATGCCATTTTCTGCGAATTCGACGAAAATATGAAGGCCTACTTCTTTGGAGAAACTAGAATTTACGAGCACTCTAATTGGGAGGATTGGGGCGAGTTTATTCATCCCGAGTACGAGGAGGCGAAGAAGGCTGGAGCGGCGAAGCATAAGAAAGGGTTGACGCTGGAGGATTGCTTGGAGGAGTTCGTAAGGGAGGAGCAGCTGGGAGAGGAGGATCTCTGGTATTGTCCGCAGTGCAAGAAACACCAACAGGCCACCAAGAAATTCGATCTCTGGAAAGCGCCGGATATTCTAGTCGTCCACCTCAAGCGTTTCAGCAACAATAGGATCCTCAGAGACAAGATTGACACCTTTGTCGACTTCCCCATAGAAGGCCTCGACCTTGGAGACAAGGTTGGAGAACGCGCTGTTGCGAAGAGACTGTTGGAACAGGGCATCGAGATGGAGGAGCTCAAGACCGTCCAACTCGATGAACCCCTGGTGTACGACCTCTTCGCAGTGGATGAACACATGGGTGGGCTCGGTGGGGGCCATTATCGCGCCTATAGCTCGAACCATCTCACCGGCAAATGGTATCACTTTGACGATGCCTACGTCACCCCAGCCCAACCTCGCGACTCAGTAGTAAGCCTCGCTTAAGATTATTTTGTTTGCAGTCCATTCTGACGTGCTTTATAGAATGCCAACGCATATCTGCTGTTCTACCGCCGTCGTTCGAAACATCCCCTCGGCGGAAAAACGCACGAAAAGGTTGAGGAGCACAGGGCAAAGGAACCCGAAGACGTACCAGAGCTGGAAGCTGCTGATGCTGGTGATGGCCATTTGCCAACTCCTCCGAACGAGCACTACGACAAGGCACGCTCAATTGTGGGTGGAACGCTGCAGCAATGGGGTGACACACGTTCCCACATGCCCTCGCCTCCGGCAGATGATCCCCCAGATTTCGAGGAAGCACAATCTGACCCGCTCGTATCCGACTCTTATGATAATATTTTCCCTTACACTCATGATAGTTATGCGTTTTCAGATCACTTCCGTAAATCCTCTCCGACATCTTCCAACGAAGCAGAAGTCGATCCTGATCTTGACCACGACCACGATATGTGGGACCCCAACTTTACTACCTCTCTCAATCTTGATCTCGATAACGACGACAACGGCTGGGGGGCTGGCAGTGCCCAAGGTTCACCATCCTTCTCCGAGCCTTCCGCATCGGTTGGTAGCCCACTGGAGGATGATCTTTATGATGATGATGACAGAGTTGGAGACGTTCCCGACGAGAATCGTGACGAGAAAGACGAATCGAAAACGGCGTAGACACGAAAGCATCACTTTACATACTCCGTCCATACCCAAGATATTTATTACTTCTTGTGCATGTACCATAGAAAATTACTAGTCTACTAATACGGACTCGTTACCAATTTGAAGTCGAGGGTCTTAGGTTGCTACTAAGCGACGAATTGGGGATGTGCACCCTGATCAACTTTGCCACGGCACGGTGATCCAGCCAATTATACCTCTTGCCACTCAACTATGACATGAGTCGCATTCCTTGTTGCCTCTTGTATCTGGCCATCTACAACCCTACACTGCGTCCGAAGCATCCTATTGACGACGACGACGAAGATGCCGAAGAACAGGCCCATATTCTATTCTATACCTCCAAGGAACGAGCGGTATCAAGGGATCGGATGCTCCGGCAGATTGGGCTATCGAAGGCTCTCGTGAACTTTACAGAGTTCGGGATTCTGTTTAGTTGTATTGTATAGGATATTGACTCTGACTTCCAAGGCTCTTCAATCCCAACGATAAATGCGAAAGCATCCATTCCCAATCCCGGCGTATCATCCTTGTGTCCCCTGAACCCAATTTCTGGATCAATGCAGTCAGTTCGCAACAGCTTTATATCGCACCAATGATAAACGGGTTATAGTGCGTCGAATTGCCCAAGACGTTGCAGGTTCCAACACCCAGCAAGAATACAGGGAAATCAAAGTCCAAGACCGCGGCGAAGGAGAAGGAGAAGGAACCCCAGCCGCCTGTGTATGACTTTCATGATGGGACGGTACATAATATCGCCATTCGCAGCCAGCTATTGCATGCATACGAACGATTCAAGCTCGTGCATGGGTCGTTCACGTCCATTCTCGCTGAGCTCGGTCAGGAGGCGTTGGAACTGCAGTTAGAGCGCTTCTTCACAGTGTGGGCCTGGTCATGGAACTTGGAAGCTAAAGCTCAGATTGCGGACCAGCTAGGTGAGTCTATTGGCGATGTAATGCGATGCTGTGTGTAATTATTCTGCAGGCCTATCGTTGCAACCCTACTACAGTGCATTAATCCCCCTCCTCGATCGCTATTCGGCTAATCTTCCAGAGCATGTTGCGCCTGTTGTCTTGTCCCAGACACACATCATTCCCTCCAGTCGATATATTTCCGGAGAGTATCCAGCTGTTCTGGTGGAACGTCTTATGTCGATGGTACCCCCACCAGATGCGCCTACAGAAGATCCGTTGGCGCGGTCTGTGGATACGATCCAACCAGGCCCTGACAGCGATCCCGGGGAGTCCAAAGCCAATTCAACTGGGATATTTGGCCTTCCGGCCGTCAATGTCAATATGGACGTAAGAAAGTGGAATTGGAATCCCTTCGGGAAAGGCGGATCTAAATCCACAGGGGAGAGTGATCAGGATGAACAGAAAGAAACAAACCCAACGGTACCGGACCAAGCGCCCCGTGACAACATAGAGCAAGGACAGCAACCCGACTCAGCACACCAGGAAGCTACCGAGGTGCAGGTCGATTCCAAGTCTCTGGAAGAAGCTCTGGCTTCGGATGGTCTGTCTTCGACCGCCCAACCAGAAACTGAGGAGCCGAAGGAAGAAGATCAGGCTTCCCGGAAGCAAGAGCCCTCTGAAGTTGACACACTTCGGATAGATACAGATTCCCCTCGTCTCATACGCGAGCACTCACTTTCCGTCGATGAAGAGAATCGGCACTTGCACATAGATGATGGGGCGGCGTCACCACAGTCTTCAAAAACTATTCTACCTAGGGCCCGATTTCCATCCTCGTCGTCAAGATCTTCTTCTCCCGCGCCACTCGAGTTCTCGAAGTGTTTTCTACACTTACCGTCGTCTGACGACCTACTCGTTACACGGAAGCGACCCATATATTATTGCACGGTGAGTGATAGTCCCGTCCTCTGATCGCATAGGTTCTAATCCGGAGCTGGGTAGCGAAATGGAACTATGCTTGCGCTGCTTGGTATAGAGCACGAGGAATCAGCGTCCTCAGAAACAGATGAAATCTTGTCAGCGGCAGCCCAGCAGGCCACGGAGCTGATGGATGAGATCGAACTCACCATTCAAAACGCGGCTCTCAGCAAACTCTCGGAATCGCTCCCCACCGCAAGCAAGATTCTCCAGACACCTGATCAATACGCGATATCGACGGACCACTACATGTTGCAAAGTCCTGGTTTCGCCTCTGATTCATGCCATCTTCATAACTCCGTTGCTTTGTTCGAAAGGTTTGAATCAAAATTTCCCCCAATATCGAAGAGAGGGTCTAATGCCATCTTGTAGGGATCCCGATGTAATGGAAGTCTTCTCCCGAGGCCAAAATCCGCAATACTGGCATATAGCCAAGCGGGGTCTTTCGTCCCATGACTCGCCCACGAACGAAACAGGTCCATCACGGGGTACGGCATTCCTGGAAGTGTTCAAGAAAGAAGCGAGCCTGCCCGACGTCGATAATGTGTTGGCCGGGATTTTGAGGAAATCAGGCATCTCAGAGAGTGGCTTGGTGTAGAATGGCAAGCCAACTTGTGTTATTCGTTAGCTGCTTTGTATACCCTAGATTCTCTACTAAAATCAGAGTGCTCGTCGAGGTTTTTTTTTGACGTCAATCTAAAGAAAATGGAACAGAAACGCTGAAACATGGAGCTCGTGCCAGTAGATCATCTGAAGCTGTTCGAGAGAAGAAAAAAAATTTGTCTTCTTCGACTCGAGTCGAAGGCCCTTCTGTTCTTCTAGATGCTGTGTCTACCTAAACCACAGAGGTGAATCCCACAACAGCTCCACAAGAACTGGGCGCCTATCGGTGAATTAGCCCGCCAATCTGTCGTTTGACTAGTTACTAGTTCCCAGGCATACGCACACAGCAGAATAAATTGTTTAACTAGTTCAAGCTAGATGCAATGCAATCTTTTATGTATCTACTCTGTGGTTCAAATTCGAATTCTTCAGGAGAAATTTATTCAGAGGTTGGCATTGGCAGAGCTTCGATATCAATCGGCCACTCGGATGTTATCCAACAGCTCCGTTTCCGCGTATACAGAAGAAGAGGTTGGAGTAGCGAGTATAGCCTGTGCACGATGGATGCATGACTGTGCTGGGGCTGGGGCAGGATCCTCCACATATTTCCCTGCAGAATTTATGCAAATCGGAATACAAAGGTCCTTGGATGTCACATGCGATCCCGCCCACACCTTCTGTGGAGGTTTCATTGCCTAAATTTGTGAAGCGCTGTGTTTAACAGAGACCCGAGGAACGGATTACACGAGATGTGGTCAAGAAAAGGGGCAAAGCCAGGATTCGTTTGGCCAATTCGTATACTAGGTTTGGCGCCCAACTGAGTAACGTCCACAGGAAATAATGGTGTACGTTCCGGACAGCCGGACAGTAGAGAAGACATGGATGTAGCTTCACTTGCTGTGAGAGAACCCAGGATGATAGGTGTAAAGTGTTTATAACTTGTATTGTATATCATTCGGACGAATAGCGCTTCACACCACTATTGATGTGAAGCTTCCACATCTAGTTCGAGCGTCAAGTTGACCCACCACCTTTGCCAAAATTCCTTCTAAACCTGCATCCTTCTTGGAGCAGGAGGGACCAGAAGATGAAAGGACTATCTGAGCGACATTGGGTGAAACCGTGACGGTGTGCAGTCCAGATCCAACAAGAGAGATTCTAGTGCCACTCCGGGAAAGCTGATAGTTCTTAAGCCAAAAAGCCAGGGAGACGAAGAGGAGACATCTCCAGCTAACGGAGTCGACAGGTAACTCTTATGACTGTTGAGCTGCAAGAGACAGAAAAGGCTTGCACGAGCTTGAGAAGTGCTAGAAGTTTCGCCCACGCCAGGCGGGGGTGTTGGGGCTTGGCTTGGCTCCCTATCGAACGCCCACGTCGAAAACGAAGTCTGAGAGATAGGCTCATAATAGCGCCAGCTGCGTCTGTGGCGAGTTATCCAGTAGAACCATGTCCCCAGTGTTTGCAGTCAACCTGCCAAAGTAGATTGCGGTTGACTCTAGTTGACTGGCCTTGACTTGGGTGGCGCAAAGGTGACAAATCGGGATTAGTCAGCTTCATGACGGCGCTCAGACTCAGGCCATGCCATACCAATTGTGTTGCCATTCCTCTCAACTTACTTTCAATTGCATCAACCATCTTCAACTTTGCATACGACAACAAGGTAACCAGACACAATCCGGTCGCAGGAAATGTCCAGCGAAGCAGATCTCAAAAGCGAAATTGCGAGGCTGACGGGTGAGGCCTAAGTCTTTCAACCTCGTCCGTTTGCATATCTTGACATTCTCTTCTTCCTCTCGCCTTTGGTTCTTACAGCTTCTATCAACCAACACAAATCGACCATCAGTAATGCCCCACATCCAGGAAATGGGTATCCGAGTCGTGGTCGTGGAGGTTATCGCGGAAGTTATGGCTCAGGCGGTTATTCGAGCTACAAATATCAACCTACAAACAGAATGAACAATAAGTATGTCCGGCCTGGACTGGATAGTTCCTCTTCCACGTCGAATGTACCGACATCTCAAACACCATCGGGCTCCGCTGGACCTTCCGGTGCCTCCGCAGCCGCTTCAACAAGTCCATCGACATCCTCGAGCGGTAAACTTTCTCAGGGCCTCTTGAACGGCGAAGTAGATAACAAAGGTATAGGTGCCACATCGACTGTGCCAACTGTGGCAACGTTCGAATTCGGGAAGAAGGAGGTCGTAATCGATGGCGTTGCGTTTGAGAGCTCCGCCAGATCGTTGGTTCGGAAAGACTGTATGTCCATTTCATCTCATTTCTATTCTTGTATATTCTCCGGTCTGTCAGATACTGATCTATTATAGTGCCAAAACCCAAGCCTTCAGTATCCAAACCACCGTCGACATCGTTTCCACCATATGTTCGTAAAGCTGGACACTTGATCTCCGCGTCAAGAAGTTATAAATCCAAGTCGCGACGGGGACGTGGGCGTGGGCGTAATTTGACATTGGACAACACTCGCAAGTCATGGAGGTTAGTCGGACGTTTTCTTTTCCAGTTCTTTGGTCTGCTACTGTCTTTACAGCGAAAGAATGGAGATCAAGAGACGAAAATACAGTAATAAACCCTGTCCAATGTTTAACACAACAGGTGCGCTTTCGCTTGGCATTCTCTTTTTAGAGAGAGTAATGTTTGTCCGGCTGAATGATATCTTTCCCATCATCTCTTTGGGGATTTGGACTCTATTTCACAGGGGCTTGTAACCGTGGCTTGACCTGCATGTATCAACACGATCCCACAAAGATCGCCATCTGCTGGAATTACCTGCAAGACGACTGCCCGAACACCGCGGAAACGTGCCAGCTCTCGCATGATCCAACACCCGAGCGGACTCCGCTTTGTGTTCATTTCCTTAACAAAGGGCGGTGCACCAGAGTTGGATGTCTATTCCCGCATGTCAACGTTGGCAAGCGGGAAGGGGTGTGTCGAGATTTTGCGGTCCTCGGATACTGTGAAAAAGGGTTGGACTGTGACAAGCAGCATGTCAGGGAGTGTCCCGATTTTGCTGAGAACGGCTCGTGTAGCACGAAAGGGTGCAAACTGCCGCATGTCATTCGAGCCAATCGGGGAAGAAAGACGGCGACTACGGCGAAGAAGGAGGACGAGACAAAGGGCATGGATGTTGATTCATCTCTGACCGTACCTTCTACTGACCCTTCTAACGCGAAAGAGACACCGACTATTTATGCTGAGGATGGGAAGATGGGCGACGAGTTTATTTCTCTGACATTCCATGAAAGCGAAGAAGAGGAAGAAGATGAAGAAGATGAAGATGAAGACGACGAAGAAGAGGAAGAGGAAAATGAAGAGGAGGAAGAAGACGAAGAAGAAAGTGAAGAGTCGTCTGTAGTAGAGACTGTAACCTAACCTAGCCAGAAATTGAATAGGAATCGAACTCAGGTCGCTAGGCGTCGAGTTTCATTTTCTTATGTTGTGCACAGCCACCTCCATATGTGACCAGCAGCTGTTGAAATTGAGACCCATCGAGTTGACCCGCGACGCCTGTTGACCTCGATATGCGATGGACCCTCCTCAGCGCCGCCATCGTCGCGCAGTCTCGACTCCTAAGAATCTCCCCTCGCTATCCATGATCCAGCCACCACCCATCGCTCAGACACCCTCAGCACGCCATGCAGCCTCCGCGACCACCCCAGATCATCCGCGACCTCCACGTACTGCTTCTCGGATAATGATTTCGGTCAAGCGGTCCCTAACTCCTTCATCGTCCAAGCATCGAAACCAAGAGAGATGTTCGCCGACGGGCATGTATTCGACCCCAGAGGAACGCATGTCCCCGCAGCAGCGGCAGCCAGCTCAATTTATGACCCCAGACGAACGGATGGTGGGGTCGGCGCCCCCAACAGTAGAACAGATTGCCATGGGGCTTCATATATCCCGGACACCTCATTTCAGGCCGCTGGGGTCGTCACGACATCCATACTCAAGGGGGACGGGGTCGTCACCCCATGTAGCTCTCCCACCCCCGCCCGCCCGCTCGTCCATGAAGAAGCCCTCCAATCCTGACTCATCCCCAACAAAGACCAGTACCACTCTGCTATCGGACGGGCAGAGTCAGCTGAAAGGACCATTCGGAGCCTCGTCATCCACCGTGACGAGCGTAGCAACGTCGCCGAGTTCAGGCCGCTCATCGAAAGCGTTCTCCTTTTCCAAATTCAGAATGGGACGGTTTATACCGGGGTCGCGTTCGAGCTCTGCTCCATCGTCATCCATCCTGTCGACACCTGTCTCCTCCCCGCGGAACAGCAGCAGCGATTTCGACGTCGTACAGAAGAAAGCGGTCAGGTTTCAAGCTCACCACGAAGACGAGGTCAATGACTGAAGCTTTATGCCTTCGACACGTCAAAGAGTATTTTATTCCCCTTCTTTAATTGCAGTGATACCCTCCTGCGATATCCGGCGCTGGGTGGGACGGGCCAGGTCATTGACTCGCCGGCATCCTGGTCAAGATCCTTCCTCCCTCCCGTCCCAACGGCCTTTGGTCGGACTCTGGGTGGATCGGCCACGATCCACGAAACGCGTCCGCGCGTCTCCTTTTTTCCGAGTTTCTCCCCCGTCAAGGGACATTTGACATCATGGACAAACGCATACGTATTTATCTCGGCAACCTTGCACTTCGGCATTTTGGATAGTCCTTACTACCCCCCTTACAAACACAGTTACTGCGCATCTTTATTATCATTATTTTTTCTCCGCAGAGCACCTTGGTTTGCATCTTGTCATTCTTATCTTTCGGTTCGCGAGTTTTTCTAGATATGTACAGTTAGTTGTACATTTACAAGGAAAGGGCAATAATACATTGTAGAAATTTAGCGCATCGGCCAGGCCTGAGAAATTTGTTGCCGGATGGTTTGAGACAGCAAGCACTAGCTTTGTTTTCTACTAGTACGCAGCTGGCGCTGAACAGCAAGCAACCTGTCGCTTTGCTGTGCTCATCTTCTGCTCTGCTCCTTGTCTTTGTCCACGTACCACCCCACTGCTGCGCCTTGGAGATAAATCCTCTGTAGTCGACGACGTTTGAACCTCTAGCCCGATTTTAACGATCATGGCACCAGTAGAGACAGAGTATTATGATTTGGTGCGTCATGCCACCTTGGTTTTCCTTCTACCTCTTGGTTGATGATAGATATGGGTTTGCGGGGATCTAGCTTGGAGTACCCGTAGATGCCGACGATACTGCGCTGAAGAAGGCCTATCGGAAGCAGGCTATGAAGGTGAGCCGCTTTCCCTGTGATCAGCTGGCCCGGGACCGCTGGTGGCGAGCGGACGAGTGAGATGGAACGGGGCAATTTCGGTTTCGGGGGCTGGAAGCAGTGTTCTGAAGGCATCTTAATGCCATTCGCTGGCTCAAGGATCCCAGCGGCGGCCCAGGGAGGTGGAGGAAGACGAGATCTGTGGCGGTGGATTGGGTGCTCGCGAAGTCCTGAGGCCACGTATATCTCGGTTCCAATCATAGAATTAACATCTTCACTCTTTCACAGTACCATCCGGACAAGAACCCTTCGAAGGATGCAGAGGACAAGTTCAAGGATATTAGGTATGTCGTCATCGCATACCGTTTCGCTTGGAACCTGCTCAAAGTTCATGTCGTAACAAAGCAAGGCCTACCAGGTGCTCTCAGATCCTGTAGGTCGTTATCGTGCTGCCCTGCGCTCGTACTGACCGACGATTGCTGTTAGAACCTTCGAGCTGTGTATGACAAGAATGGCAAGAGCATGGTACGCAGTTTCCTTGGTCAAGCGCAGGCACAACAAATATATCTCAATCTCTACTAGGTGGACAAGGAGGGCAATGTCACTATCGACGACGCAGCAGGCTTCTTCGCGAACGTATTCGGTGGCGAGCGTTTTGTTGACTATGTGCGTCTTTCGCTTCCTCCAGCGAAACTGAACTCTCAACGACATTATTATAGATTGGCGAGATCAGTATCATGAAGGATATGACATCCGCCGCGCAAACCATGATGACGGAGGAAGAGAAGGCCGAAATTGAGCGTCAGCTCAACCCTCAGAAAGAGGATGCACCCAAGACCGTCACGCACACCGAGGCAGAGCAGAAGACGGCCTCTCCGCCGGCTGAACCATCTAGTTCCACTGCTGAACCTGGAGCTGGGCCTGGACTCTCGGCAGAGAAGGTGTCATCTTCAGCTGCACCAAGCGTGAGCGGCTCGACAACTCCCACTGCTGCTGCTGCCGCATTGGCTGAGGAGAGGGAAAAGGAGCGTTTGCGCAAACTTGAGCAGCGGGAAAAGATGAGAGAGCAGGAGATGGAGAGGAGGAAGGTGATGGAAGAGAGGGTGACGACTTTGACGACCAAGATGATCGAGCGTCTGAGGCCCTTTGTTGAGGCTAAGGATCCTGGTGGCAAAGACGACCCAGAGACTAAGGTGTTTGAGCAAAAGATGTTCAGAGAGGCGGAAGATTTGAAGCTCGAAAGTTTCGGAGTCGAGGTGAGTGATCGCGTATCTCTAGGCGCGAAAGTGCTTCTTACCGTTGCATTCGGTATAGCTCCTTCATACTATTGGCTCTGTCTACATGATGAAGGCGTCATCCTTCCTCAAGTCGCGCAAATTCTTGGGAATGTAAGCTTCCTTTTCCTTCATTCGTAGTGATCTGCGTGTCGACGTCACTGGTGCTGTAGCCCAGGCTTCTTCTCGAGGCTCAAGGAAAAGGGTACCTACGCTAAAGATCTGTGGGGCGTTATTGGTAGCGCGTGAGTTCTGACCCCTAATTGTCCGCTCGGTTTCTCATCCGCGTATAGGCTCGACGTTCGAGGGGTAATGATGGTATGTGCTGACTAGTCTTTCACTTTTGAAGTGAGTTATTAACGCTGGTGTAGGCCATGGAACGTGCGCAAGCCAAGGGTGACATTCCAGAGGAGGAACTGAGGGCACTTGAAATGGATGTTACTGGGAAGGTAAGACCGCAGACATTTTCCCCAAGCGACGATTGTCGTTCTCACTTACCATTTCCGAAAAGATACTGCTCGCTTCGTGGCGCGGAGCTCGGTTGGAGGTCGTCACCGTCTTGAGAGAGGTACGTGTATTTGGTTGTTTATCCCGAAAACTTTTGTATAGAATTTCTAACACGAACACTTGCTTCATTGTTCAGGTCGTCGACAACGTGCTGAAAGAACCTGGTCAGCCCGATTTGGTCCTGTATCATCGGGCCAAGGCTCTTCTCCTTGTTGGGGCGATCTTCAAATCGACCCAACCGGATGAATCGGACGAAGAACGACGAGAATTGGAGAGGTGCGATTCATCTTTTACGCATGACGTTAAACCTGACTCCAACTACTCCCTTTTTCACTCTATAGGATGGTGGCGGAAGCTGCTAAGCCCAAGCCTAAGAAGGGATCGAAATTGAAGCCCCATGTGGCAACCTCCTCCAAGCTGCCGGACGCTGCTACACCTGGGGGAAGTTCGCCCGCCGCCGTTTAGATAAGCGTATTCTCCAGATAGCTTAACCCAGAAGACGAGATGATCCCTTTGCTTCATCCATTGGCCCTTACCTTGGATATTACTCTTAACCACATCTAATGATTCTGCTTTAATCTTGGCCGCGCGTTGAGCACAGTTTACCTTCCAGTCTGAGTCTGCGCTTGTTTCTCCCCTGCTTCCCTTAGTGACTACTATATGTGTATTGGAAGTAGAAGGTTTCATAATTGCTGTAGTGCCTTTCTTTACATAACGTTGATTATGGACATGGATTGTGATGGAGATGTTGATAGCAGATTTGCTCTCGACATCGAGATGCGACGCTAAAGGACAAGGCGGAAAGTGACTCCTCGAGCAATAAGTTGAGAGAACTTGGGGCGCATCAACGCCTCGAGCTCTTCGCGGTATAACTTGTTGGGCGCAATCTGGGTGAGTTCTGACAAATCGAGGACACATGTGTGGAGGTGTGGAAAGGTCGAAGCGGAGCACAACTTCTTCTCAAAGTTGGTCCAGTCGCTTTCTGCCAACGCTTCTGTCAAAATGGCCGACGATACCTTAGCAGTAGCGAGCAACATGGGGGTAAGGGTTATTTTGACCATAACGGTTTCGAGATTGGAAGGACGCTTGCCGTCCGTCTTATCTTGGAATATTGCGCAGATGGGACCCGGAAAGGGTATCACGGTGTTGAACCTGCCAATGTTGAAATGCAATGGCAGGACAAGGTCGACGTGTCGGACTGAGGCCAGTTCGCCTAGTAGGAAGTCATCTGAGGAGTCGAAAAACATCCGGTAGCAACCTGATACGTATGCCCTCGCAAACTCGGCTGGCGGAGCGGAAGAAAAAANTTTAGAGCAAGGCGGAGTTGAGAATGGAGGGACTGACTATTCTCGATTAACATTGAAAGTCGCTCTAAAGTGGACGCATTTCGTAGGTACCGTCTGAACTGGAACATGTCATCCTGTTGCTCTTGGTCGGGGAGGGGGTTTCCGGCATGACGGATGACAAGATGTTTAAGATCATGAGCGCTGTAGTGGCCCTCAAAACCATTAATGAGGAACCATCTGGGAATTTCGTGTCCGTGTGCGAATGGGATATCGAGGGTACAATTCGATCCTGCAGCCGTGGCGGACAGGCGTGATGGCAAGATCGTCGGCGCGTACCTCGAATAGCGTATTCGTTCATGAAGAACATGAAGGTGAGGAACATTGTCGACGAGTGCGTGCAGCACCGTTGTGGGGAAATGGATGAACAAGGAAAACCGAACGATCTTGAGCCTCCCGCCCCGAATGATGTTCTCAAACGATTGTCGCACGGCTTTGGGCCAGTGTGACCACAAAGCACCACCGCCAAGACGCTCGAACAGCTCGAGGATCAACACCTCTAGATGTGGGAGAAGTTGAAGCACCTTGGCGAGCAGGGGTTCTAGGAATACCCAATGCGGGGAGTTCGACGTCCATTGCACGGGGTCCAGCCAAGCGATACCAGCGACGCGAGGCGGAGATTGAAGGAAATGGAACGTCTTGATATGGCCTGGAAGTTTTGGGTTATTTTTCATGACCGAATGTAGTTCCCGAACCCTTTCTTGAGTGGTGCATCGGACCTCTCGAAAGATCTGGGGAATCAGGTAGTCTCGGAAAGAATGGGAAACTGTAGACGACAGGAGGATTGCTTTCCAAAGATGGCGAGGAGGACTTTGATCATGATCATTCAACGCACCAAGGACGTCGTGTTCACTGACGAGCTCGTCGAGGATGTGGTGGATAATTTCCGCTGGGAATGCCATGATAAGGGTAAGGGAGAGACCTGTCAATCTAATGATGGCAACATTCAGTGGCGCCAGCGCTTTCATGGGCGGCATTCGGCGCTCGCCGCACTTGCCGATTCAGCGCCCAGGAACTAAAGCGGTATCACTTGATCACAACTATTTCTACAACTATTTCTACGCAGTACGCCACAGCGACAAAAGGGTATCATGCTATGTATAAAATGCTAATGACTGGCGGTAGTAGAAACCATCGAGTGTCGGAATTCTGTTTGAACCTTATATTGCGATCAGACTGAGTCGGGCTTTCTTCAATGCGATTGATTCTTACCTCCAGAAGGAACTGGGCGTCTGCTAGAACCCGATAGGCCGTCATAGCAAGGCCCTGGGTTATTAACAACATGGCATCATGGGCTTCTTGAGTCGCGGCTGCCCTTGCGAAGGCCGGTGTATGATTTCCACCGTTAGGCACTGTCGGAATAGCTTAAAAGACCATGTCAGGAATGGGGCTGTACATTCCATGCATTGTGCTCACCAAAGGCTGGGTGAAGAGCCGGCAAGGCTAGTGGGGAGGGTGAGAACTCTCTGACGAAGTAAAGAAAGTCCGGTGCTATTCTCACCGTACGAAACATTTCCCTAGGTTCGAATTGGTGGTGAGTATACCGGTTAATTGGTTGAGTGCGCACTTACAAAGTCCGTTGACGCAGTCGATCCAGCCTCAGTGGTCTGGATGCCATACCGGGTACCGACAATGTCGGCGAAAGCACGGCCTAGCAACACGATCAGCCCCGTCGACCGGTATACAAAATTCATAAAACTAGCCGCACCGAGTACATGGTTTTGCTGGAGGTCGTAGTACGGCCTATCGGCTGTTACCTCACATCGACAAGATGTAGCCAGGGCAGCAGCTCTGGGACCGACTGTTAGGGTACGCGGATCCAAATGAATAGTGATAAGGGCTCACTCGAAGCAATTCCTGACCCTTGGTACTAACGACGTCAGTTCTGCAGCGTTTTTTNGCCCGAACAAGCCATCGCATCTTTGAGTAATCCGGTATAACTAGAGCCATGAAGTTGGAAATCCCAGCGGACCGTGTATGGATAGACTCAATCTCACCATTTGGGGACCAGTCCTTCCCCTGGATAATACCATGTATCCGCTGATCAGGCTTGATCTGTTGCCGGAGAAGAGATATGCTGGAGTACGCGAGGAACGCAGCATCTAGTGCATTCGTTCCTTCCCTTCCGATCCTTATCAGCATGGAATTTTTAGCCGCAATTACTGTGGACTTACCATGGTGCAGCACCAGCGTGCGCGCTAGGTCGATTTAGATGGGGTACTGAAGCCAAATGAGAAGAAAAGTCCATACGGACCTATGACCAAAGTACTCAATGTCGATAGCCTGCATTGCTATCGTAGTTCCTATGCTGGCGGAGGCAGGGGCTCCTGGACTTGGATGGCACCTGAAACACTGGTCAGATCCTTCTGCGTGCCTGGTCCTTTCGAAGTCACTCACATGATGCAAACATCCATCTCCTTGTAGGCCCCACGTTCCAGTAGAATTACCTTGCCACCACCCGCTTCTTCAGCTTGCGAAGTTGTCGGTCAAAGTAAGCGCCTCAAGGAATCAGTTTTACTTACCAGGAGTTCCAATAAGAATCACCTTTCCGGGTATTCGATGAGTCTCCATTGCCAGCTTTAAGGCAATAGCGACCCCAACGCCGCTCACAGCGATAAGATTGTGACCACAACCATGGCCCATTCCCTTTAATGCATCCATTTCTGAATTGATCCCTATGACCCTCCCTCTACCGCCGAAACTGAATTCGGCTCGCCACGCTGTCGCAAGCCCAAGGTAATGTTTCGTCACAGTGAAGCCTTGGTGGGACATGAACGTCGTGAGGAGGTCGTGGGCATATCTACAACCATCCCTGCATTAGTCCATTTACCGTAAAGGATCCCGAGATACCCACCTTTCCTCGAACATGAGTTCTGGATGGTCTGGCGTTTGGTGTTGAGAAAGTGAGGATTCAACACACGACCTGCTTTCTTACCATGAATCTTCATGCTGAGCTCCCGAAGGTCGGCGTTCAGGGAGCACACAGCATTTTCAATGGTCTGCGCCACTGAAGATACGTTTAAATCCTCCCCCGAATATGACGGTGGGAGCTCTGATGGTAACCATTCGTCGTCTTGGACGACATAAGAAAAGTCACAGCAAGGGCTGTAGGACTCTACGCCCTTATCCTAAGAAATTAATAGAATATATTAAACGAACGCCCGTATTTTAGTCGAGAAATCGCACTTACCGGATACTTCTTCTCCTGAGTGGAGCAACAAGTCGTTGTCGGTGAAGCAGACCTATTGCTCGGTTCAGGCCGCAGCCGTTTACGCGGGGTGCGGCGAGCAAGCAAGCCACCGAAACAGCCAGGAAGACAGGATTGAGAGTCCATGAGAGCGAAAGGTAATGCGCTGAGAACTCATAAGTAACCATTTGAATACTAATAACCTCAGATCCAGCTGAGATCCAGAAATTCAGTCCGCGATCATTGAGGGTCAACAGTTCACTGCAAATCGGCCACGATGATGCGTGGATCCAGTGCACGTTCCGGCAACATCGGTTTTGACTCATGGATGGCGGTTCTTATCAGGGCATCACTTCTGCCATCCATGATCTCTTGCAACTTTGCGGGAAGGCGGTTAGCTGCTGCCATCTCTACCGTGGATGCAAGCCTTTTCCAGTCTAGCATGAATCAATCTCTATCAATCATCAACGGCAGATTGGCAGTAAATCGTCGAGCTTCAAAGACGATTCACCGATTTGCTTCCGCGGCTGCCATGCGGGATCTCGAGCTTGTGAAATACGCGGGGACACATGCAGAAAATGCAGATCTACGAGAAAAGGCAAGTCCTTTGCTGAGATTAGAATGAGATAATGAGTACATACAGAGCAAGCTCCAACATAGTCGTAAGACCGCGCAGTCTGGAAAAAGATAAGAGTAAAACGCTGTCACTCAGAGACGGCACCTCGTAAAAATCGAGAAAACTTCGTCCAAAAGCCTTCCTTCTGTGGGTGTTTGTCCTGCCCGCTCAGCCCGATAATGATCTTCCCCGTGCGGGAAGTCAGCTGGCAAAGATCGGTCAAGCCACCCTCCGCCTGGTTTCCCATCAGCAGCATAGCCTCCTTGTCCGTGTCCTTGAGAGTCCGGACAGCTTTCGCGAGGTTTGGCAGTAAATGCAGTTCGCCTTTGACAGTATTAAGCTGAATGACCCCGGAGAAAGTTTCGGGGAACCAAACGATGATGTCGCCTGTGTAAGCGGATGAAGTCAGCATCCGAGCATCGCAGCAAGAAATTCCTCCGACAAACCTGAGCGCGAATGGGCATCAACACCGATGCGGGGCCTCGTTGAGGGCGTCGGCATCTGCAGAGTCACCTTCAGTAACAGTTTTCAAAGCGTTTTAGGCATATAGTGTGCCTCACCAATCGTATCTCAATGCCCCCCGATCGACTCGCCACATTGATCGTAGCCTTTGGCGACTCTTTGATATTTCCTGTAGAGGCCAACGCTAGAGAAATATTTGCACAACGCGTCTGGAAAGAGGCATGCGGGGAATCTCCTCCTCGTTTTCCGTGTTTCTTCCGCTTGGGCTTGGGAGAAAGTGAGGGTGTTCGAGGATCAACAAAGAAGGTTCCTAGGAAAGGTGAATAACGAGATATTCAGTTTCTAGAAACGCGGGCACTGAGTATGGCAGACGTACCAATGATGTCTTCCTTCTTCGAGTACAAGTGCACTTGATTTACGGTGGCCGGCGGATCTTGGAAACTCGCAGAACTGGCCTTAAGCTCGGATGTGGATACCGACGGACGAAGGTGGGTCTCTGGCGGTAGTAGCCTTGGTGGCAGTGGAGGAACAGGTCGATTCAAGTTAATGCCATTAGATTGCGTGTATGGAGGTGGCTTCTCAGTGTCTTGATATGTCTAGGTACCGCTGTCAGCGCAGTTTCACTTGACAATGAGTGCGTTACACACCGTGGAAGTCGATGCTGACGGCGCTGGCTCTGGCATTGGTGCTGGCGCAGATGTAGTCTTCTTCAGCGATAGTCTGTGGTCCAAAATCATCGTCGCTGCGGGCTGAGTGGCCGACGTGGTGAATGGTTAAGTATTCTACAGCACAATGCTGCGGACGGCAGCAGCCTAAGCTTGAGGCTGTGAATGGAATACATGAAGTGCCCTCTAAGGAATCGTATCGCCACCGTGTGATGATAGGTTTTCGGAAATTGTTCGCCCTCGGTCCGAGTCGAAGTCAGCACTCAAGAGTGAGACTACAATTACATATATTAGGTACGATGTATGGATACATGCAAGATGGAACAAAAAGCAATCCGAGAGATGTACAAATGCTATGAAAATCGTTCATAATAGAATCCTTGTCCAGCCGAAAAACAACAACATGAGGATGGAGGAAAGGAGCGTGAAAAGAGAGGGAGCGTAAAGGTAATAACACTTATTGAATAATACAATTCCCCGAAGACTTGGTATTTTTATGGCGGCGTGTATCTGCAGACCCCGGGGTTGTTTTCGTCGAACTGTGACTTTGGTAGTTCGACGATGTTGACAGCTCCGATGGTAGCTGTGACGACGATCGGTTGGCTTCCAATTCAGCGGTAACGGCGAGGCCACCGTTGGCCATGAAGCGAGTGGTCTTTGATGCTCGGCCTCCTGAGCTGTGTTGGGACCGGTGTCGACTTGACATGCTCTCCGCAGCAGTCGCAGCACTTCGAAGACTGCTGACCCCTGTGCTATCGCTCATCACAGACTGCGGTCGTTCTGGTCGCTTGTGTAACACGGTTGTCCTCCGAGGACGAGGCCGCTCTTCTTGACTTGGTGATTGCGGTGGAGAGGATGGCGACTTCGAAGACTGGGGTTCTGGAGTTAGATTGGACCTAGATCGCTTGAACGCAGCCATGAATTTGTAGGCTGTCGGCGGGGATTCCGACGGATGTAGAGGGGCAGGTGACGGAGGGGGAGGGGTATCGTTGTCCGCTCTGCTATGCGCCACATAGGGCACATCGGACATTGCACCTGGCCGCTTCGCTTCTCCAAGGAGATCAACAGGGTTAGAGTAGACGCTACTAGGGTTGCCTTTCTCTGCATATTGGGCGTAGAGAAGCAACTGTGCCCGCAGATCGCAGGTGGGTGGGGCGTTGATAGCGCACTTGGCATGCGAGATTAAGCTGCACTGAGCACAAAGAACGGCGCTCTTTTTGACGTTCAATAAGCACACTCGGCACATCATGGCTTTAGAAAGATAGTCAGTATCAAGTGATATGCGTGATAGAAAGCACGTACGCTTGCTGAACGTTGTTTTCACAAATGAATGCTCCCGGGGAGATATGTCGTTTTCAGGAAGTGGACGGACTGATGCATTGGAGGGGCGACGGCCGATAGGGGAAACCTTGCCAGCATCTCCACGGACGTAACCTTCAGAAACAGGGGACTCCTGCATATCCATCTGAGATAAGTAGCGAACAACATCCGTTTTTTGAATATCGGTGCTGACACGCCGAAGGAAAGGGATACTGTCTTGCGGCCTCAGGTCCTAAGATGGGATATCAGAACTGGCAAACAGATGAATTTCGAGCCCGACTCACCCCTAACTCCCGCCAGTTCGCCTTCAGCCAAGGATGCTCACAAAGCAGCTCAGCACTTGGACGGCCAGAAGGATCCTTTTGGAAGCACTGCTTCAAGAAGTCTTCAAGGAGATCGGAGCAGCCATCGGGCAATGGAGGCATCTTGTCCTCGACAATGCGGAACATCACTGCGGACAGAGTAAGAATAACCAACAAGGCGGAGGAAACGAACGACGCACCGGACATGCTATTGGCAATATCCGCATAAGGTGGGCGCCCAGTCAACAGCTCGACCACAGTACATCCCAAAGACCAGATGTCCGACTTCGTCGATGCCCCTTTGAGCTCGATCACCTCTGGTGCCATCCAGTTAGGCGTCCCAGCAACATCTTTAATCTCCCTCTCCATCGCTCGAAGGTTAAGCGACACTCCGAAGTCCGACAGCTTAACGTTACCAGTCTTCGTGGTCAAGATATTTGCGGCTTTGAGATCACAATGGACAACATCACTAGTATGGAGATAATGTAGGCCCTCCAGGATCTTGACAACATAACTGGCGACCAATTTTTCGTTGAGCTTGCCGAACGCTTTGAGGGTTTGTGCCAAGGAGCCGTTTTCAGCGTACCTATTTTGGGGCGTTGAATTCTGTTGGAAACAGATGGAAACAAATAAATGAAAGCTTACTCTAAAACGATACTCAGGTGATCATCGTCCCGTGCCATGCCTTCATATTTCACAATGCTAGGATGTGATAGATTCTTCACGAAATCGACCTCCTTCATCAGCTGCGTGACCTCCTCCTCTTTCAAGCCTTCCAGGCGAATCCGTTTCACAGCCACCGTCTGCCCAGTATTGAGGTTAAGTGCACGATACACGGATCCAAATTGGCCACGTCCAATACAGTTGCCAAGTTGCTAATTTAGAATCGGAAACGCGCATCAGCAAACCTAAGTATATCCACCGTGGTCAATAAGAGGAGGGGACTCACAAAATGAATGGGCGGTTTCCCATTCTCCTTGACCATTAAGGATCTCGCAGAGCTCCCATCCAACGAGTTCCTCGAAAGCAAGTCGCTCGCGCTGCCCCCATTCGCCGACACCCCCAAGTAGACCAAACTCTCAAACCGAGTACGCGTCGGCCGACCGCTGCCCATCTCATCATAGGACGCCGGGCTCCCACGTCGTACGCTGCTACTCTCCACATCACTCTGGAACCTTCCTCGTAGACGGGGCCGGTCATCAGCGGTGGCGGTCTCTCCTCCCGAGGAGCCAGAAGCGGGGGATGGCAGCCCATTCGCCTGTTCGCCGGAAACGGCACGAGGGAAGGGAACGAGGGATTCGTCAGACCCTCGGTTTTCATCGCTATTCCTTGGAACTAATGATCCGCTTCGAGGTACGAACGGCTTGGTACTGTGCCTCCGCAGCATGACTCTACTCGATGCCGATGTCGAGCTATCAGGACTAGCATCCCGGCGTAGCAGCGACTCTTTCGGTAACAAACCCGGGGCGTCAACACTGTGCCTGGGTCGGTGACTTGGGCGGCGCGGGAATTGAGATAAGGGTTGTTCCTCATTCGAACGGCTTTGACCAACGACAGCTAGCTTTCTTGGTGACGAAATCGATACAGGACTTGCACCTCTTGATAAGGTGCCATCAGTTTCAAAAGTACTTGAACTGGGTGATATCGAGCGCTGGGGTTTTTGATGCTCGAAAGCTTCCAGAAAATCGTCCGGCCATTTCCCTTTGCGTAGGTGAATCGCAGGCCTTTCAACCGCGCGCGTCGGCGACATGTTTCTATCCGATGGCGCACCGTCCTTGCTCCCCTTCGACAAACTATCATCAGTTTCTTCGGCCACCCGAGATAGGTCAACAGTGTGGAGATCGCTGCTTCTCCTATCTCTGAACTTTGGAGGGGGGGGTAATAGGAGAATCGGCCTTTCGTAACAGGCCCTCTACAATCGAATCTCCCTCGGCTCGGGAGATTGAAGGTGCTTCAGACGTCAACTCGGTCGTAACGGTCCGAATGGTGCCAAAGTTGTTGCTCGAGTTGCGGTGGCCAGGATCGAGGAGGCTGGATGGGGCGTTGGATAACAAGGTCGTTTCCGTCATAACACTGGAAGTCATAGACTGACGCGAGTGTCGAACAGGTTCCCTCACTGTCGCATCGTAAGATGACCGGGATGGAGATGGCAGGGGAACAGCCGCATTCTTGGCCCATGTGATTAAACCACCAGGATCTTGAGGCCGGGACGTCTGCTTTCGCAAAGGGGACTTGGGGGGTGGCGGGGGTTTGCTAATTAGGGGAACCGACATGGGCTTGACCTCTAGTTCGTCTTCGTCTCCTTCTATCCAATCTGAATTAGAATCGTTAGATTGTCTGATGGTCTTGGCAGATTCCGGTGAGGGGCCCTCCCCTGGACTATAAGAAGGGACGGGGGGCAACTCTGTTCGTGGGCTCCATCGTTTACGACTAGGTGCAGTGGGTGATGATGGGGAGGAGGGTACGAGGTTCGGGGTGGAAGCAGAAATTCCTGACAAGGTACCGTACGGGCTCCGCGTCCCAGACTTGACCGCTGACTGGTTCTGCCCAGACATGTACTTCGACCTGGAAGGGACAGGAGACTCGACGAACTTGATGAGGGAGATGATGGTGTGCGCGACGCGGGCAAGAGATTCAGAGGTACCCTCAAGAAGGTCGTCTCGCTGGAACAAGTCTTCATGCGAAAGACCATACGATGCGCATGCGGCCAGAAACTTGGTGACGTTGGACGTTTTCACGAAGCCGTCTTCTTTAGGATCAGGCCGAACCACCGTACTCGCTCTAAGCTTGTTCAGGAGTCTGTAACCACACGAGTCAGACAACATTGCAATAGCCGAGGCGGAAATCAACATAGGAAAATGACATACTGGCAAAGCACGAATCCATCCCGCAACGATTCACAAAATGTACGCCGTTCTCTCTCCTCACCGGCTGTACTGAGAGGTGTTCCGGTAGCACTTCCGTTCCCAACCCCGCTCCGACCCCAGATCCGCTCCAATCTCGCCAGGGACCTCGTCCGGTACTCGACCTCTTCCCAATCCCTGGCCCCTTGCTCCGACTTCATCATATGGGGTGGCGGTTTGATGATCTCCTTGCAAAGCATGCTCGTCGCTGTCCGAATCAACTCCCTGTGCTCAGGATTCGAAGACGGAAGCAACAGCGAACCAGCCGAGATGTTATAGTGTCGATTCTGTGCATAGGCGCGTTGTGAAGGTGTTCTGGATCGCGGAGAGACAGGAGTTGTAGGAGGAGATTCTGCTCGGAAAAGCGTCGGCGAGTCTCGTGAACGATCGGCAGAAGAGCGACGTGGAGACTCGACCGATGGACGGCGTGAAGACTCGAATGAAGGCCTGTGGGGTGAATCAATAGATGGACGGCGTGGCGTTGGTGATGGACTCGATGACAGCGGAAGATGGGATGTCGATGCTGAGCCTATTCCTCTCGAGGGCGTAACGACACGGACTCTGTTGGTGTTCGGAGAACGTGCCCGCGTTGGAGTTGATGGGCTTGATGCACGAGCAGTATTGGGCGACCTTGCGTTGGTTGGGACACGAACAACGGGCGGCGCTCCGCGAGCTCTTGAAGGGGTTGGCGACTCTCGAGATGCGTAGACATGGGGTGTGCTCAATGAGGGAGACGAAGGTGATGGCGGAATAGCAATAGGGGTAGAGTTTGACGGTCTATGACGAGTAGCTGGCGGTGGTCCAGTTGGCTTGGGTTCCAGCTTGCCGAAAGGTGAAGGGCCGGAGGATTCCCTTGAGGTGGGCTGGAGGCTCACTCGTCGCGTACGCGAACGAGCTGGCGAAATGAGAGCGTCATTGTTGGAGGAAGATGATGCAGTGACTGCCGGCTGTGATTTAGGCGACGGCAGGGCCTGAGATGATAAGTGCAGGGCCGGCGAAGACATTGACGCCAATCGCAACGATGGGGTCATGAAGCTGGTGTGCCCTGCAACTCTATCTTTCGCTCTACTGGACTCGTCGCGGATGGGTGGGGGTGGAGAGGACTCTCGGTCTCCTTTGCGGAAAGTAACTTTACGAAACATCTTCAGACGATCCTTCTCTTTCGGTGCTGTTCCATCTTCTGTTGGCTGTGTCTCCTTCTCCTTCCCTTTCTTTGTCTTGCCAGTTAATGTAGCGAATTCATCGACAGGGGGCGCCGGGAGTTTCTTGGATCGCGTTGCGGTCCGCAAACTTTGCTCCAGAGAAGAGCGGAGTTTGTGGAATGATCTCGAGGGTTGTTCAGGTGTTGAAGCAGATCCAAATACATCCGCTACCATCGTTGGTTGGGGGTATCGAGAGGAGGACGCTTCTGGACTGTCATTCGGACGGCGAGTTTTGGATGACACCGCAAGCAGGGAGGGCCCAGACACCTTAGCACCTTGAAGGACTGTCGTCGACATCTGGGCTCATGGAAGGCAATATTGGAGCCAAAAGGAGCGCCTGCTAGGGGAAACGTGGGGAGGAAATCAGTGAGCAAGTTTGAGCAGGGCCGTGGATTGCAGGGGTGGACGTGCAATCAAACGGACAAGAAGCACCGTGCAATGAAGTTGACAGACGTACCTGTGTACTCGATCCTACTATTCGCTCGAAACGAGCCTGCCTGGCCGCTCTTCGACCTCGTTGGGGAGATGAATTGCTGTTCGTTGAGGACGGCGACGTATCACGGCGTGTGGAGAGCGACAGGAACGTGGAATGGTCGTAATCAAACCTTCAAAGGCTTGATATTAACGCGTATGGCCTCAAGGCAGGGCGAATGACAGGAAACCCTGTAAATGGTGATGGTCAGAACAAAACCATTCAAAGACGTTATGTGAGACCTGGAACCTTTAGCCGCTGCAACCGACGAGCACCCGACAAGCCAAAGCCTGAATCAAGGCGCCACCAACGGTTTTGTCTGGTAGAACTCCCTGGAGAGGGAATGTCTGGAAGCAAGGGGTGACGGCACCGGACCTGTGGACAAACAGCCGTTTCGCTCAACAAGGCAACTCTCAGTATCGTCTCTAATCCAGCAGCCCATTCTCGCGCTGCCTTGGTGATAACCGGACACAATATGATTCTCTTTTCCATGCCTGTCGGCACAAAATTCTAACGATTCTCTGTATGAAAAAGTATGATGAATACATGACGCAGGTTTGCTAATGCTAAGCAACAAGGATCAGATGTTGAACCTCCATCGAGGGCAAAGGTGGGACCACATTGATCCTTGGCCAGATACGATGCTCTCTCCCGCCGTAAGCACACCGCCTGTGATGTAGGAGATGACCTAAACCCCGGAAAGGCCTTGCATGGCGACCCCTATGTTCCCCGCATTTGTCTTCGAGCCCGCCCGACATCCCAAACGTCCGTAAAAAGCGTGTAGGCCCCAGCTTGACCATTCAAAATGGACAGGGAAGTAGTGGAGTACCTCGACGAGTACCACTCTCGACCACCTTCCTCCATGTGACGACGGGGAACACAGAATCCGATTCCGAATGGAGGATCAAGGAGCCGTCAGGTGGTACAGGCCTTGCAGACCGATGACGAAGGATATATGTTTTCTCCATGGGGATACCTGCATGAGGCAGTCAAGAGCAGCTAGCCATTTTAGGACGATCCGAGCTGGGGCAAGAGAGGGGTTTTGAAGGATGACATGGAAGGCGAGACGCGGTTTCGTCCACTTCTCTTTGCCTGCTATCCACTTGGATTCGAAGTGTCGGAATTTGCACGAAAAGTGAGAATACCAAGGTGGAAACGAGAGGACAGCGCGTTTCCCATGTAGAAGTCGCGAAGTCGCGAGAAATTCTTCTTGAGGCTTGTGGCTTGAAAGTCACAGGTGCCGCGAAGCTCTATCATTGACTGTATCATGGCGGCCTTTCTGTGTAAAGTGATAGGATGATGATATGTCTTGACGGCAGGCCCTTACCAAGATGCGGTCCGCAGTCAAAGAAGCGGTATCTTCGTCTAAAGGACCCAGAGAGTGAGCGATTATCAGGAGAATCGCATGATAGCGAGCGCCAGTTATGGGTGATGCATCACCACGTTCGAAAGTTCTCTGAGGGCCTACTGCCACGTAGAGAGTGCAGGATTCCAAGTAGCTCGGGGAAAATAGACCTTGACAGGGGACAATGAGAAAAATGTGCAGCGTACGATGAGGTGCTGAGAAACACCAGAGTCCGATGAAGAATCGAAGGTGAGAATCATGAAACGCCGAGATTCAAGAATAAGAACAAAAATCTCACTTTGTACTAGACTGACTCCAGCAAGAGGAAGTCCGCTAATTCTGACATTCTTCCGTACTTGAACTGGGCCGAAGATCGTCGTCAGTCAGAATAGGAGCCCAATTCAATGAGCATAGCCCTTGGCTGCGAGAGCTCCAAAGGTTTACACCAAGGCCGAGTCGAGTCTATTTTTGTGCGTCACTGCACGTGACCCTGGTACCACACAACAAGACCACACATCGAGACCCATCATGGCTGACCGCGCCATTTTCTTAGCCTGCATCGACCATTGCTACAGGCAAGAGCAACGTTCTGGCACCCAATTACTGACCGTCGCGTACAGCTAGTCACATCGCAAGATGGCCACGCGTGCAAGGACCAGGGCATCTGCTGCAAATGCCATCGCCAAACCTGTGGCTCCTCCCAAAGAAGTGAAGCGTACAGATAGGAAGGTCAAACGAGAATCATCCACAGCGAGTGGGCGCGATGAAGACAAGGTGTCGGTGAAGGGCGACGCTGCAAAAGCAGTGTCCAAGCGAGGGAAAGGGAAAGTGGTCGCGTCGACGACTGACATCAATTGCACATGCTCGAGGGGCGACGATGGCTCTCCCATGGTCCACTGTGCAGAATGCAACATTTGGTGCGCTTATTCACGCCTTCATCCCTGGTGCATAGAACTCATCTCCCATTCTAGGTATCATTTCGTTTGTGTCGACTTGTCCGAAAGAAAAGCAGAAGACTTAAGTGAGTCAATATGTCCTCATCTGAGACTGCGGAGCTAACACACCGCCCCAGGTTACTTCGTCTGCCCCTCTTGTACTGAAAAAAGTGGCCTACGTCCAATATGTGAGTCCAAACTACCTTTCATTTGCGTAACACATCTTGCCGGCGCCCCGTCCAATTCGTGTACAAAGGGTGTTACTCGTATTATAAAGGATCCTGATCTGGGTACGACGCTTGGACCTGCCCACTCTCTTGGACTTGGGATTGGCGTGTCTCGGGAGAGTTGAAAAGCATTTTCTGTCGCACAAATGAGAGCAAATGAGTATCGTCGTTCGGTCATCGAACCCTGAGTACTCTTTTTGCTCACGAGGCATTAAATTAACACGAGGCGCCAATCTGTGGCAGCTCCTGCTATTCTCAGACATAGTGCCTTATAATACAATCTATCCCTTTCTATTTCAACGGGTTCACACTGAGAATGCAACTGACTATTTCCGTTAGTGTCCTGGGAGGGTCTTGATGCTTTCGAGAACGCTGATGGCGCCACGCCGACGGCCCCCAAGTCTCAAGCCAAACCGCGAAAGAAGACACCTGCTCAACCCAAGCCCATCGAGTCAGATGAATCCGGAGAGAGTAGTAGCAGCGAGGACGAATATGTAGCCGAGGAGGATGAAAAGCCACCCAAAGACAGGGGCAAGAGTTCGAAGAAGGTGTGTAATTCGTTCTGTCACCCCTCATTTGACCCTAACCGTGCCTCCGCAGAGACCAGCCATTGCAAGCTCAGGATCCGAGTCCGATGCTTCCACAGGCACCACTCGGCGTAAACGGACACGGCGACTCACCAGGTTGTCTGCATCTCCAGCCCCTAACGCCGCACGAAATGATATTAAGAGGAAAGCGAGCACCTCGGAGGCTCGACCCCCTGCCTCAAAGAGAAAGAGATCGGACACTTTAACAGCTGCAGACGACGCAACGAGAAGATATTGTCTGGGTAAACTGGAGGAGATGTTCCGTGATATATTCTTCCGCCATCCTCACGTACGCAATGACACTGGAAATGAGGAGAGCGGTCCTTCCTCTCAACTAGTGCTCAAGTCGTTGGATGAGATGACGGAGCCTGAAAAGGAAGCTTTGCTGGAGGAATCGAAGAAATATTCGGCTGAATTGGAGCAGTGCATGTTTGATGGATATGCTGAACATGACAAGGCTGGTAACCTTGCTCCGGGTTCAAGTTACAAGTGAGTCTTGTATGGTTACTGATTTCGCCGCGTACTGAACTTTTCACAGGGACCGTTTTCGAACGTTGCAATTTAATCTTAGCAAACCTGACCGTGTCTTTATTCATCGGCGGATTACATCTGGGAGCATATCTCCAAAAGAGTTATCAGGCATGTCTTCCAACGAGCTCGCAGATGAGGAGACACAGCAAGAAATCAAGCAAGCGGAGCAGGAGGCTCTGGAGCATTCTATTCTTCAGAAAGTGGTGGCCCCTCGCGCTAAAATTACGCATAAAGGATTGCAGGATATCGAATTTCAGAACGAGCCGAATTCAAGTGCTATTCCTGATAGTGATTTGCAGTTGCAGAAGGAGGCAGAGGCAGAAGAACGTCGAGAACGAGAGCGGTTGGCACGTCTAAAGCCGGTCCAAAGGCAGCGCACTATGTCTATGTCCGTAGTACCTGAGTCTCCGATTATGCCGCCTACGCCTACCTCTGCTAATTGGGGCGCTCCTCCCCCCGTCCCGAGCAACGCTTCCCGAGATGGCCAGGTCTCTTCTCCATCGAGCCAACACCCGGCATCAGGGCCATTGTTCATTCGCACTTCGCCTGACTTGCAGAGGTTTTCGCCAGAACCGGAGATTGACCTCGCCGACTTCATCAACATTGAGGCGGTCAGTCCTACCTCTGAAGTCGTCCCGACTTCACCAACGTCAATCGCCACTCCTGGCCAGCCCATGGAGGTGGACCCGTTTTCCCGTTCGGGATCTTCGACTACGACAGAGGTTCTATCCACACCCAGCCCGACAACAGCCATCTCGCCGTTCGCAAACAAGCAATCGTTTAACCTCAACACCCTTTGGAATAATCCGAAGGAGCAGCAGGATGATGAAGAGGCGCATACTGCCGCCCCACCCCCTGCGTCTCCGCCCCCACTTTCCCCGCCTACGATCAAGGAAGATGAATTCGAAGGCGAGGATATGGTGGAGTCACCTATAGAACAGGTGGAGGATCAAGACTTCGACATGTTCCTGCAAGATAAAGAAGCAGGCGGTGAAGGAGCTTCAAAGTCAGGACCTCCACCTCCTTTGACGGTCGAGTCACTGCCAGAAGTATGGAAAGGCAAGGTTAGTAACTTTTCGTCCTCATTGTACATCAAACAATCGCTCATTAATTTTTTCCAGATCTCGATGCCTCTCGATTCGACCATACCTCAAGAAACGCCTATGGCCGCCCGACAGATCGGAGGGACGCCTTTGCTGCCTGACTCTCTATTGTGGAAGACACTGTTCCCCTCGGACCATCTACGGATAGATGGCCGTGTTCCTGTGGATAATTCTGCAAAATACCTTCTGCAAATGAGGCTGAGCTCTGCGAAGGAGCTGTACGCTGTAGTGTTAAGCCCGGCTTCCGAGGCGGATGAAGACGCTTTCAAGGCCCTCTCTGACTTCCTGACAAGTAAAGGGTACGCATTTCCATCACTTTGTTTGACCTTACAGTTTACTGACAGTATCCGCAGGCGTCATGGCCTCGTGTTCCCCTGGGGAAGCCGTCATAAGGACCACCACCCGGGGCGTGAGCTCTACATAATTCCACTTCATGCCAAAGAACCCTTACCAGAATATCTTGAGCTGTTGGATAGCCTCAAGCTTCCTAAGGATCGGACCAGGGACTACATGATTGGTATCTGGATCTTGAACAAGGGTAAACTGGCACCACCTCCTCCCCCACCGGTTCCGGTGGCGGTAACACCTACCCTTCCATTGCAACCTACTCCCCCCAATCCTCTTTTGCAAAATGGTCCTCCTCGACCGCCACCTGGCATTCCTGCGTTCACTGCTCCGATTCCCCCGCCTGCTATTCCTGGACCTCCCGTTCTCCCAATACTGGGCCCATCTGCAGTTTCCCCACCTCATGTACCATCAGTAACACCTGTACCACCGGCTCCCGCTGTAGACCTCAAAGCGCTGGCAGCGGAGGTAGCCACCCTAACATCGGAGCAGATCCAAAATGTGGTTCGAACTTTACAAATGTCCGGAGCGGCCATTCCGAGCGTCTTACAGAATCAAGTTCATGCTGCTGCCCCTCCGCCCCCCCGCTCTCCCTCCTCCTCCTCCTCCTTCTCACATTCCTCCCGTGTACGCCCCATTTATGGCCACAGCACCACTCCCACAACAGCCATGGCAAACCCCAGCGCCACCTTACCCTCCTGCTTACCCCCCGGCGTATCCCCCTGCTCCGCATGGTCAACCGTCCCACCATGAGGGCTTTTCGCCGAGAGGTCGCAGTGACGACTATTATGATAGACCACCTCAGCACGGTGATCGTGAAGGCTATGGCCATGGAGGTGGTTCGAGAGGGAAAGGGCGAGGTCGAGGTCAAGGACGGGGTAATAACGCCCCCAACCGACCTGTGGATTCCGGGTGGCCGAGGAAGCGGAAAGGTGGTCAGCCTTCGTATGACCAAGATCGCCGTTGGTAACTTATATCCCTTGATTCTTTTTCTCTTTTTTTCTCTTTACATAGTGTTATCTTTATTGTGGCTCCCGGCTTAACGCTTAGGACTGTGATCACCAAAAATGTAAAACAGATGTTCACTTCATTCTCTTTCTTCTGATGTAGACGAGTATCTTCTGAGCTAGTTTTAGTTACGGCTTCGGTATAGTTGTAGTCCATTTACGCTACATGTTCGTCTTTCTTCCGTTTAATATGACGCTTATGTTCCAACCAAAGATCTTGGGGGAGTGAGCTTCAGTCGAGGATCTGCACCTTGATAGCGCCTTGAGAAGGATCGGCTGCGACATGGAACGCAGAGACTCCATCCTCCAGTGAGAAACGGTGAGTCACGAGCGGCTTCAAGTTAATGAGGCCACCTGCTACGAGACGGATGGCTTTGGGATACTATGAACGGGTGGGCATTTTTCAGTACGAGGGAAAGTTCCGAGGATACATACCTGGTTGCAATAACGATATTGGAACTGCAGGTCGATCTCGTTGGCACTCAGATGCATGAAGGGGAACTACAATGTGTGATTATCGTTAGAGGTTTATATAGCAGGAAGGCGGACTACCGCTTACTGAGAGTTCGTTTTTGCCGACCCCGATTACGAAGACCTTGCCTCCGAATTTCGCTGACTGCGTGAAAGTGAACACGAGAAAACCATCAATACAACTATTGGAGATAGACTTACGAAAATACCAGTATTTATGCTGCTCTCTACTCCAGTGCATTCAAGTACCAGGTTGACAGGCCCTTCCGCGACTTCCTTGATAACAGCTGCCTGCTCCTTGGCACTCTTTCCGCGCTCGATGAGGACGGTACGAACCCCTGGTATCAAAGTCTTTGCAAAGTCGAGGCGACTTTGAACCAGATCGGTGATGACTATTGGTTCTGCACCCGCGGCCCTTGCGGAGAGGAGGGATACGAGGCCAATCGGGCCTGCACCACTGCATGTATCACAATTGTCAGTAAAGCGGGTGAGAATATTAGTGAATCTGATACGCCTACCAGATGAGAACGGGGTCGCCGAGACGCAGGTTTGCACGCTCTATACCGGCGAGCGCGACCGCTAATGGTTCGCAGAGTGCGCCCTCTTCGAAGGAAACGTTGTCTGGCAGCTTGTGAAGCCACTGGGCAGGATGGAGGTGCCATCTGGTCAGGGTTCCTAGCGCGTGGACATGGAGAAGTCAGCTCCCAACATCCATATACAATATTAATCACAATGAGTTGGACTTGCCGTGGAAAGGAGGAGTCGAAAAGAAGACTACGTCGGGACAGCCATTATAGCGTCCTGTTCTGCAGGCATCGCAGAGAGGTTTCATACAAGGGACTCCAGCTTCGATGGCCACCCTGTCCCCTGCAAAATTCATGAACTTTGTCAGTGAGTCCCATTCTGAAGCTGAGGAATTTGTGAGAAATTTGTATGGCTAACGCACCGACTTTCCATTGGGAAACACCCTCTCCAACCTCAACTACTTCACCGGCAGATTCATGGCCGGAGCCGCACTGATATGATAGAAGTCGAACGTGGTCAGAATAACCATATCAGAAAGGCGGCAATTGCCCTGCACGATACCTCGTCCCTGACGACCATTGAATCGCCTATACATCCATGTTTCCAGAAATGAATATCACTCCTTCACACAAGGATCAGCAACTTTGTATAGACGGCACAGACTATTAATATATAGTCGACTCAACATACCCGCAGATCCCAGTTGCGCGAACGTGGACCAACACTTGTCCAGGACCCGGCTTCAGGCGCGGTTTCTGGACAAGGTGGACCTCCTTCTTGGCGTTATAGAAGACAGCTACATTGGCGCCCGCCTCCGGCTTCTCGCCCTCTTTGAGCACTTTGAATTCAGGAGCTGAAAGGACCTTTTGAGGGTCGTATAGCTCTGCCTGGCTTATCGCTGCGGTCGTGGACATCGGATCGTGGAGGGGAAAGAAGACAACTCAGCTGGAAGACATAGAACTCCCAGACCGAATGATATCTAATTTCTATAACTGGGAGTCAGGAAGGAAGCCTTGAAGGATATGTTCCGGTGACCTCTATAGAAGCGCATGATGCATTGGCGGGTAGCGCCGCTCAACGAACCGGCGGCGTCAGCAGATTCCAACTCCAAAACCCCGGCGCGTGGGTGATTCTCTTTTCTGGCTCGTAGTTGTCTTTCTTGTACAGAAACTCCTTGTCACATGTGTTCAACCATGGTGGCTTCTGCTTCCTGGAAGACAGACGGGGCCGGGAAAAACGTACGAAAACCAAATGTTGGTTCCAAGCTCGTTGGTTCAGTGTGATATTAATACCAGATATCCATTGCAGGGTATGAAGTTTCCGCTTTAGAAATACAACATAGGGACATTTCAGATGCATTACCAATTAACACCTCAGCTTCAGCCTGAAGCCCCAGGGCCACCCGTGAACCGTTTGAAGGTAAATCTGAATCGGTGAAAAAGATAATAAGCTAAAGCACTATTAAAGGCAGGAGGATAGAAACGTACCCAAGGAAAGCCAAATCTTTCTCTGCGCTGACACTCTCCACATTGTCGAGTTGGTTGGACACGTTCCCGAGATCGTCGGTCGGGAAGTAGGATGTATCCGTTATCGAGTTCAACCGAGGAACGAAGGGAGGTTCAATGTATCTAAGCGAGTTCCAGTCTGCGCCGAAGAACCATGGGTGGTTCTTAATTTGTTTAACGTCGAGTCGTTTGTCTGCCCAGTTCATCATTCTAGAGTCAGGAAAACATCAGCGCTATGCAAAGTGGTAGCGGTGAGATCACCTACCCTCGAATGAGGTCTTCACCTTCCTTTGAAATGTAGACTTCGTCGGGGAAGTAGAGGTATCGAGGCCAGTCGATGATTTTCTTGTAGGTGTCTCCTGGGTTGTCTGAGCAGAAGGGGGCGTAGCCAACGAGACACTCAAAGAAGATGGCGCCAAGAGACCACCAATCACACTCTTTACCATAGCCCTTCATCATGAAGACCTCGGGGGCAATCTAGTAAAGTTGGTGAGAATTGACCTGGATACATGGGGGACAATTCGGGCGCTCACATAGTCTGGTGTTCCGACGGTGGAATACGCCTAGAAGCTGTAAGAAACGGGACGCATGTCAAATATCTGGATAGCACTTACCAATTTCCGTCGATTAGCTTTCCAAGTGGCAATCTGCTCCCTGCTCATCGTCAGATTAATGGGGTTAACTTGCACGCTGTTTCGGGCGTTGTCTTTGGATTTCTCTTGCTCCAGATATCGCTTGTAAATTTCTCCGTCGGAAGCCTTATGCAAGCCAGTACTAAGGCCAAAATCGGAGAGCTTCAAATGGCCGTTCTTGTCGATCAAGACGTTGTCGGGTTTAATATCTCTGGATGTCAAGGTTACGTTAAATGGATTATTCCTTCCCAGTGTAACGCGAGAACACGAACCGATGGATATAACCTAAATTGTGAACTGCTTCGATAGCGAGGATACACTCTGCCAGATAGAACCGTGTGACGTCTTCAGAGAAGACATCGTATTTCATCAGCATCGTCATGAGGTCACCGCCGGGGAGGAACTCCATGATTAGATAGAGATATAAGGGATCCTGGAAGGAGTAGAACAATTGGACGACCCATGGGGATGTAGACTCGGCGAGCACGTCGCGCTCAGCGCGAACATGGGCTAACTAGAGAGACGAGTGTTAGCGAATGACGGATCAACGTAATTCGAGGAGGAAGTACCTGATCGCGTTTCAACATCTCAGCCTTCTGGAGACTCTTCATCGCGTAAACTTTCCCTGTGTCGACCTTTTGGACAAGACGAACCTGATGATGGCAGGTGTTGTTAGATGGGGAACATGGGCTGCATCGATGGTTCACTGACTTCACCGAACGCGCCCTTGCCGATGACCTTGACGGTCCTAAAGTCTGCCAGCTTGATCTTGGTCCTTCGCAGTCTGAGATGCTGGGACTCTGTCTTGCTGTACTTCCGGATCTCTCTGTCTTTGGCGTCTTGCGTATGCAGCTGGGTGAGCCGTGTCTCCATTTCGATACGCCTGGCGGAACGCGCGTCAGCCACATGCGTGAAGGGACGAGAGGGTGTGCGATGAACTTGCCTGGCATTACGTTCGATGGCCGAATCAACTGCAACTTTGTAGTACGACTCTAGTTTGAGCTTGGCCGCTGTCGCCCGTGCTACGGCGTCTGTGCTGAAGCCACTAGTCGATCGGTCAAAGTACACATCTGTTGCGTATTCAGTATCAGAGCAGCGCTTGTGCACGCTGAGATGGAGTGCCTACAGTCATCCCCTCGTGCTCTGGTCGTCGCGGCTGGCTCGGTGGTGAGAGTAGAATTGGAGGGGCCTGGAGCGGATGGTTGATACATAGATGAGCGAAACGAAGAAAGCAAACAACGTCAGAAGGCTAGTGAAGAAGTGAAAATAGGAAAAAGAGGAATGCGTGGCCGAAAAGTCGGAGGAAGAAATTGGGAGACTGCAGCCTGCAGGCGGTATCCTTGATACATAAATGGCAGGTCGTCTATCATCCCTCCTTACCAACCGCGAACACATGTTTTTGATCGTCTTCCTACGCGAATTTCTGTCCCGCAATTTCAATGACATCTATGAAGCCTCTGTAACCTTCTAGCAGCCGCTATTAGCGTCTTTGTGGTTTTATTTGAGCTGTTTGAGTGGGGGAGTAGCAATGGGCTGCTTTGATAGGATCAGACGCCGGAGCCAAATAGTCGGCACCAATGCACGGTCCTGCCTCAACCACTTTACCAACAACTTCATCGGGCTGGCTGATAAACCAAAGCCATGCCTGACATCGACCTTGACACCCTTGTCGACGATGGCAATTATCTTGGCTCAGAACGGGCCAGACTGGAAAACCAAGTCATCCTCGATGAGCTCGAGCGGAAAAAGAAAGCCAGAGCGCTTGCCGTCCCTACAGATGACCTCAAGGTCAGGGCCAGACTGCGTGAAATTGGGGAGCCTATAACGCTGTTCGGTGAACGGGTACGTTCAGAGCTTCTAATCCAGCTTCTGGCTTTGACTCTGCTCATGAATAGGCCGCAGACCGACGAGACCGTCTAATATACGTACTCTCTCAAATTAACGCGGCTCGAGGCGAGGATGCTATGGCGGTAGATGAAGAGTCGTCAGAAGAAAGCGAGGAAGAGGTTAGCTCTCTATATATACCGTGTTGATGTTGCTAATCATCGCGCCCTTTAGCAAGAAGAGTTCTATACCCCCGGTTCCTTGGAACTTCTGGAAGCAAGGCGACATATTGCGGAATACTCTCTCCCCAGGTTGGAATTACGCTATCCGTAAATCGCAATGGCAAGGTGCTTACTCGCTTTCTTGTTACTTCTCTCTCTCTTTCAGAGCTCAACAGCGTATCGCCCAGCAGCGTCTTGATAGTAGAATGGATCTCGGGCGTATTGTTGATATTCGCAAAAAGGTGTTTGCGGAAGTCAAGGTATGTCAACCCATCAGCCTCTCAGCATTCGAATAGTCACGAAATAACTCGGAAAAATCAGAAATTCTCCAATCTTGGCTCTCAAATCGGCGATGAGAGGCCAATATCTCTGGTGCGGTTTGCTCCCAATAACGAAGTCCTCGCAACTGGCAGTTGGTCGGGAACGGTCAAACTGTGGAATGTACCCGCCTGCACAGAAATTACAGCTCTTCGAGGTATGTTTGACATGTCTGCCGACTGCATCATCAACTAAAGTTCGCGTACAGGGCACAGTGATAAAGTTGGAGGCATCGCTTGGCACCCGGCCGCGACATTGACCCAGTCAAAGGAAACAGCTAACCTCGTGAGTGGTGGAGGTGAAGGCAATGTGAACTTATGGTCGTTGAAGAGGTGTGTATCCTCTACGTGGAGCAAACTTCGTCCCACTCATCTCGTCCTAGCGACCAACCCTTGGCGGTGATGAAGGGTCATCAAGACCGAGTCTGCCGTGTTGCTTTTCACCCGTCGGGAAAATATGTTGCCAGTGCCAGCTTTGATACCACTTGGCGGTTATGGGACGTGAACACGACTACGGAATTGCTCCTGCAAGAAGGTCACTCAAAGGAAGTCTATGCTGTGGACTTCCAGAACGATGGTGCACTGGTCGCTTCAGGGTGAGCCGCGCTTCCCAATTAGCGCGACTGCATCTGTACTCATAGAACGATATCCAGCGGACTGGATGCCATTGGCCGTGTGTGGGATTTGCGATCAGGTCGAACGGCGATGGTTCTGGATGGTCATGTTCAGGCGATTCTGTCCGTTGCCTTCTCTCCGAATTGGTACGTTGAAACTTCCTATTGTCCGATCGCTTTTGCTCAAGGAATGTCCATCGCAGCTATCAAGTGGCTACTGGCGCCAGCGATGATACAATTCGGATATGGGACATGCGTGCCATCAGGTCACTATACACCATCCCGGCCCACCTGTCCAATGTCTCGGATATTCGTTTCTTCCACGCCAATGACCTTTACTTCAAGCATACGCCACCTGATGTCACCATGAATGGTGTGGATGAAGAAGATAAGGACAAGCGCAAAGATGATCCTGAGAAGGAGTTCAAACAGGCTCAGGAAGAGTGGAGATATCGATCAGGCTTGTTCTTCGCGAGCTCTGGATACGATGGCCTTGTAAAACTATGGAGTGCCGATGACTGGCAGCTACTACGGACACTTTCAACTGACGCAGGCAAAGTTATGTCTGTGGATATCACCAGTGATGGGAAAATGATCGCGTCTGGCACATACAACCGTAACTTCCAGCTCTTTGCTCCAGAAGAGACGGTCGAGCTGTAGTAGATTGCTTGTTAAACGTCGTGTAGTTTATATACGCTTGTTCTGGGGAATTCTAGAGGATATTGCAGTGGGCTTCCGGCTTTTAGCGTGGCTGTCCCTGGGTGACGCGAGAACGCGTCGGTCGGAGTTGCAATTTGACCAATACAACGCGCGACGACTGTCAACAGGCTTGCGGACTCCTCCAATTTCTCCTCGCCCAGTCGCAGCCATGCAATCCGCCCCAAGAGCGCCAGGAAACACGCAACCACCCGTGAAGATTTACAATGCGGTCTATTCATCGGTGCAGGTGAGCAGATTATGTGGCTCCAACGCTCCATTTACAAACCGTGACACGCTACTGGGTTGCAGGTTTACGAGTGCATGGTCCGGGGTATCGCTGTCATGAGGCGCAGGAACGACTCATACGTCAACGCAACCCAGATACTAAAGGTTGCTGGTGTCGACAAGGGGCGAAGGACGAAAATTTTGGAGAAAGAAATACTGCCTGGGAAGCATGAGATCGTACAAGGCGGATACGGAAAGTACCAAGGAACATGGTTTGTCCTGTATTGTTCGTGGCATGGAATGAGATGATCCAATACTTTCTATAGGATACCACTCGAAAGAGGTCGTGATATCGCTGCCCAATACGGCGTAGCCCCGCTTCTCTCCCCTTTGTTTGATTTTCAGCCGAGCACCAATTCGCTCGGCGCACTGCCCGTCTCCACGCCCGGGGGCACCGCGTCCCCTCGGCCACTGTCTGCATCTTCTTCCTACTCCAGCATGGGGCAAGCAGGAGCTGGATATATGCCTCCGTCGATTCCTTCGAACCTTGGTCCCGCTCCTATAATGCCTGGTTCAGCACTGCGCCTGTTGAACCAGGGTCGAGCGCAAGGTCTATTTACCCCCTCCACAACTAGTTCTACATTGCGGCCTTCTGGCTATCATTCTCCTGGTCCTTTTTCTTCTTCCCAGCCCACTGCGTCGTCCCAAACACCACCACCCGGCTCCTCACTTAAACGACATCGCTCTGATGCTGACGTTGAACTCTCCTCGGCATATAACGGTAAGCCGGGATCATCTACAAATTTTAACGCACTCTAATCAAAACCTAGATGTTATTATGCATGATGCAGTTCCGCCATCGTTTGCTCCGAATGGAGAGGAGAACCCGTCTCCAGCCAAAAGGCAGCGTGTGGACGGAACACCATCTGAACCCACATCATCCCAACCACGACCTTCCCAGACTACCGTGCCCAATGGACAATCCCGGCCTCCAAGTTCACTTTCCGTCACAAACGGAGGTATGAATGGAACCCAGCCCATTTCTGATGGCGTTGAGGTCCATAAGACGCGCTTTTCCACGAAGCCTAATTTACCGAGGGGGATGGATGTGTACATGCCTTTCAAGGACGCTCGACGAGGCGCACTCGTTGCTCTCATCTGTCAACGGGACGATCCAACAGCTGTTGTGGATTTACTGCGCGAAATCTCCACCGACCCTTCGACTTCTTCAAACACCTTTGATGTTGACACAATTCTTGATGAAAAAGGACATACGGCCTTGCATTTGGCGGCTAGCATGGGCCGCTGTCAGACTGTGGAAGCTCTCATCGCCAGCGGGGCTGATATTCATAGGGGCAACCATCTAGGCGAGACTCCGCTCATTCGGGCGTGCCTTGCGACGCATAATTCGGACCACCAGACGTTCGATACCATGGTTATGTACCTCAGCCCTTCAATACGCACCCTCGACACCTCGAAGAAGTCGGTGATACATCATATCATCAATTTGGCTGGGGTGAAGGGCCGGGCTGTTGTCGCGCGGTATTATCTTGATCAGATATTTTATTGGACTGTGCAACATGAAGGAGGGGATTTCAGGTCGATTGTGGATTTGCAGGATGAGCATGGAGATACGGGGCTTAATATTGCTGCGAGGGTGGGGAATAGGAGTCTTGTAAGAACGTTGCTGGATGTTGGTGCGAATCGCTTGTTGCCGAATAAGCTTGGGCTTAGGCCGGGAGACTTTGGTGTTGAGACAGAGGTGAGCGTTCATTCCAATCCTATGTCGAGATCGAAATCTGATAGTTGCGGATAGGAATTGAGTGGGGGACCTCGAGCTGAGGATATCCTCTCCAACTTGAGAACTGGGCCTCCTGCTCCTGTTCAGAAGAGTCAGGATGTTATTGCAGGTTTGTATCCTTGTTCGGTTCATAGAACGAGCCCTAGTCTGACGCCCCAGTTTAGATATGGCAACAATGATTCAGAGTCTCAGCACGGAATTCCAGGGTGAAATCAAGTCGAAACAAGACGCTCTTGATGTTACTCAGGCTCATCTCCGAGCTGCAACCCGTGAATTGGCGGAGCAACGCAGGCAAATACAACTCTGGCAAGCACATTGCGCGGAGCTCGATCAAATTAACCAGCGTGTGCGCAATGTCGAGAAGGCCCTTTCGGATGAAGACAATTTCGACTGGACAGGGAGAACGGACCTTGATGGTAATGATGCAGGGAAAACCGCCGGTTCATCCTTCCAGTGGAGAGGGTCCAAGTCGACTATGGTCGGAATTGGTGGATCGGTGGATATTTCATTCAGCGTTGACTCGGAGCCACCAGTGCCCACTACGGATTCGATACCTCACCTCATTAAGCTGCGTCGCTTGTTGTTGTGGCATAAACGAATGGAAGAGTTGGTGCAGGCGAGGCTGAAGGGCCTACAAGGCGCCAGCGCAGAGAAGGAATATCAGTGCAAGAAGATTGTTGCGTTGTGCACGGGTATACCGTTGGATAAGGTCGAGAATGTATGTGCTTCGCTTCCCACTAGTTCCTGCCGATGACTCATACCCTATTCAGATGCTCCAGGATCTGGTGATTGCTGTCGAGAGTGAAGCACAGGTTGTTGACATTGGCCGGGTATCCGGATTCATGCAGAAGGTTGGTCTTAGTCCCTTCCGTAGTTCATAAACTTGGCTGAACATATCGCGTCTAGGTACGGGACGGTGTTATCTAGGTCTAGCTGTACATGTAGTATTGTTTCTCTGGACACTTTCGTCTTTATCGACCCCCTTGTACTTTTATTATCTCTAATTATTACTCCCGGCAACGAGGGCATCGGACCCTGTTGACGGGATGATGAGGCGTGGGGACGACCTGCGAATTTGGCTATGATGTAACATATTTGAAATTGCCATGCACGTTGCCTTGCGTTTTTGACGCTCACCGTTACCCGCCTCTCGCTCTGTCAACGGCTCATGTTCATCCTCTCCCTCATATCTCAGAGCTATGTTGCCAGAATCCCCAGCCCGAAATGAATTCCAGCCCCTTCTCCATTAGTGCGTCTGCATCGAAGCTTCGAAGTGGTGTCCGCGGCTCATGGAGCTAAATCCTTCCCAATAGCGACGACGTCGAAGCAACTCCTGTATATCCCTTAATTCAATTGATAAGAGCGGTATGCGGTTTGCTTATGTGTTATGTCTCTCTCTCGCAATTCTGAACGAAAGTTTGTGTGGTTGTAGGATGTTTCTGTGAGTAGGGCGTCCCAGACGATAACAGGCTCGTTCTGGCGATGCGTTTGCCTCTTCAACTTGCTTTAGATCCATTGGGCTAACCCTGATGCTATCAATAGCATTTCATCGGTACGCTTTCTGCCAGTGTAATACTAGAAAGAAACATGCTCTAACCATCCTATAGACACGCCCTTAACTTATGAAGCAGTATGTCTCGCTCTCACTGTGAGAGGGTAACCAGCACAAATCGCTCAACCACGCTATTACTTCGGTTTCTAGCTCACTGCGCCGGACCTGATATACACCCTCGTGCGCCCACTGGTCGAGAAATACGCAACGCTCCAGCAAAACGGCAATAAGTCGGTTGTGTTCTGCCTCCTCCTGAACCGGATACACTTTATTCGAGACTCGGACCCCTTTACCTCGACCTTGTCAAAAACGCGAGCAGACTTATGCGAAATACTGGCGTCTCGCGTTTTCAGAGAGAATGCGAACAGTTTGCTGGATTTGACGGTTGTTCTGACGACCGTTTGGCATGTTTATTCTGGCGCGGATCCCCAACTTTTGGAGAAGGCGAGGCAGGAACGGGACGATGACTTGGAGAACAGGGTGGGAAATGCGATTGAGCTTGCGATCCTTGGCAAGTCGAAGAGGTTTATCAAGAGCACTTCTTGTCAGAGAGTTATTGAGGCGATTTGGACGTATGTATCTGTCTCTATCGGTCGTGGCGTTTCGAATATTGACAGTTCGCTTTTAGTGGGAAGTGTGTGTATCAAGCGCAGAGCACACACTCTATCTTATCTGACGTGAGTTTTCCTGAAACTCGCGGTTATTCGGCTTTGCTTATCATGGTTATCAGACCTACAAGCGAAACCCAGTCCATTTCTACGACCCTCATAAGGCTCCGCTCTTAGACCACTATCGGTATGTCGCTTGCCCTTCCCTGAATCGGTTCGCACTCAGCCACGACTGCAGTCTCAAAGTCCCATCTATCCGGGCTGTTCTTGAATACATCAAGTTAGTCTTGCCAAGTCTATTCATGGTAGCCTCAGCCTCTGACAGGAAGTCTATAGCTTCCTCATTCTTTTCATTTTATATGTTATCGCCATCGAATGGTCAGACTTGCACCGCTTCAACCTACCGGAAATATGTTTTCTGGTCTACGCTCTTGGTTTCACTCTGGAAAAGGTCGCGGCTATGCAGGAACATGGGATACGAGGTACGGTCCGAAAGCTGATCGGAGAATTACAGTGTATCTAATGGTTTCTTTTAAAGTCTTTTTCAAAGGGACATGGGTATGTATCAAGCTTCCTTCCAAGTGTTTGTTCGCTAACTGGGGGTGTCAGAATGCCTTTGACTTAGCCTTTGGTAAGCGTATATCTTAATGTCACCCTTGGCTGCCTGATGCGAGTCTCGGTGCAGTTACGAACTACGTTTTCTACCTTGGGTTACGCCTTTATGGGATTTTCCATCACAAAAGTTGGGCAAAAGCTCTCGGAATCGACATGCTAGCTCTGATTGCATGTTTACTCTTTCCTCGGTACGCTCCCTTGAACGGCTGAAGTATCTATGCTCACAAATGTTATAGCATCTTATTCGTAACCTTCAAGAACAGCCTCATGGTACTATCTCTGCGAGCAATGTTGATGCAATTCTTCTTCCTTATGTGCATTGCCGTATTTTGCTTTTGCGGGTTCCTTTATGCTCTGTGGACGTAAGTCGAGTTAAGCTCTAGAACCTCAAAGAAATAACGCCTATATCTTCTCCTTAGGCTTGGCCGAACTGGCCCAAAGTAAGTCCAAATTCGAACTCTTACCGATTAAGGGCAGATCTGACTTTAACTACGCGACATGTTAGTTATGATGTTGGGTATGGGCCTATTCTCTCCTGTTGTCTCAATCATACTTATGGCGCGTATCTCAGAAAAATTGCGTGGTGGATGCTCGATTTGTGGTTTGGACTGGACGCGAGTGGATTCCAAAATGCTAGTCAGTGATTTTAGACAACTTTCTTTTACCTTATCGTTCTGACGGAGTCTTGCAGCGAAATTCCACCCTACTCTCGGGCCTGTCTTGATGGTTATATATGCATGCTTGAGCAATACACTACTCTTGACTGGTAAATATTTCATCCCTCCATCTGTACCTCCTGCTCATCACTAACTGCCCGCTCTCTTACACAGTCCTGGTCTCTGTAAGTCATTTAAGATGGCTAACTATCCACGTTGCTGATATCCGATAGATTCTGTCCAACACCTTTGCTAAAATCAACGAAGATGCAGCAGCGGAGGTAAACTGTTACCTTTCTTCTGTGAGGCGTTTAGCTCAGATTTGGTAGGCCATGTTCAGGAGAGCCGTATTGACCATCGAAGGGTATGTTGGTTTCTTGGTTTTCCTTACGTTCTATGCTGATGGAGGACGCTGTAGTGTCAAGGCAGATTCGCTATTCTCGTACCAACCACCTGTGAACTTGTTCGCGGTATGCATAATGTTACCCTTGAGCTATATCTTATCCCCCCGATGGTTCCACAAAGTACGCCGCCCTCTTTCACGGTTACAGTGTCCGGAAGACTGACGTTGTACCAGGTCAACGTATTCATGATTAGGTAGAAATACAACTTGCGGATTTGGTCAAGGGCTGACACTCTTTTTAGATTGACGAATTTCCCTATTCTTGTCGTCGTTTCATTCTACGAGCGAAAGTCGAAGGCTGCTGGAACGGTCAAGTTCTCTGACACGGTTTCACACTTTGCTGAAAGGTTTTATGACACGCTCCCGAGAGTGTTCAAGCGTATGAGTATGTATTATCTCTCACACTGAGAGTGGAGTTGAGCTCTAAATTTCTTCTACTCTAGCTATCTTCGAAGGATTTGCTGGTTCTGCAGCCGACATCGAGGCCGTAAGACATTTATTTCATCTTACAGCCACGCGCATCCTGACACGTAGACAGATATTCGAGATAGTGGACGAGTCCGAAGCTTCCGCTATCGACATGATGGAAGACGACGAACACGCCCACGGGCTGCGTCGACCACGTAACGGCTCTGGCTACTCCGTCTCATCCAAGCCTTTCCGACGTTCACCTATGCGAACATCCAACCCTACGCCAGATCGTCAGCATATTCCTCGGCTTCGAGTAAACCCTGCCGTTATCCGGCCGATGGAACCTCAAAGTTTCAGTCCGCTAGCGCAGGTTTTCCAACCACTTGTGGTGGACGAAGAGGATGAAGAGACAACAGCTGCCCTGACTCCTGCTGCTAATACCACGGCTCTTAGTTACGGCCCTGCTAGCAGACGGAGGATCAGCTCTATTGTGCCTTCCAGACGTGCGCCAGACCCGCTACTCGCCCAGGCACAGATGAACAATGCTATGAAAAGGTTTCCTACTGGTCCGAGTTTGAGTCCACCCGATCCGCCTAGGGAAGGTGTTGCCATTAGGAGTGGAAGGAGGGGCCGCTCATATGACAGACCGTCTACTGTGGAGGAAGTACGCGAACAAGAAGGAGATGACATTGGAAAAGCAGCAAGGTTGGAGAGGAGGCTGGATGAGATTGAGAAGAGGCAGGAGAGGATTGAAGCGTTGCTTTCGCGTGTTGTGGATAGTCTTTCGGTTCAGAGGGGGAGTCCTTTGTAGGAAGGCAGGCGAGTATCTAGTGTCCGGTGTTACGACAGGCTTTACGATCTTGGATGTACAATCTATGCAATCACGACGAGTAGATGGGAAGCGAACGAGTGTCAAATTTCACGGGTAGGTTATCTCAGGCTGGAATTTCCGGCAGAACTCTAGCCAATTGACCATTTCTCTTGCGGGCTCGAGGGTAAGATTGAGGTTGAAGAGAAACGTACAGCTGTATCGAATGCAAGCGCCGGGAGCAAGTGCGCAAGTCATCGGCGTCAACTAGGTTCTGCTCTTGTTCGAGCTGCGTTCCCATGTACACTAGAACGGGGCATCATATCTTCTCTGCAATGAAGAGGGATAGCGAAGTCGATCATCACGCCAGATGCTATGTTAATTCCAGAACTAAGCTAAACGACAAAGGGATGGACGGTACTAAGGAATTGCATGAATCAACGGTTAACAGACGATACTGGTGAACGTGAGAGATACATAATGAATCGTTACGGTCATGACTGGTCATAAGCTTACACATAATAGGGGGATAGAACCCATGTAGTAGCACAGCATGTCCAACGGGAAAACTGACCCGAACCCAATTAATCGATCACTCATAGGGCATCCCTTCCGTCGCTTCCTCGAGGGACTGCCAGATGTGTGTCACACCCTCCGAGTATTGTCTCTCTTCACGAGCAAAGTTGTGCACAGCTTGTGTGATGAGGGTGTTTTCGCGGTTGTGAAGTACAACCCGGAGTTCGTGCCAAAGGCTTCATACAGACGAGGTGTTAGGAAAGCTGTCGATGAAAGGATCAAAGAAGGGAGGGCACATACCAAACGCGAATGAACACTCGCCGGTTCAATTGAGCGGTGACGGTAGCCTGGTCTCGTTCGATGAGTCCTGTCAGACGGTCTGCTTCCTCTGCCCATCCATCTTTCTGTGCCGTACGAATACCATCCAGCTTGACAGAATTGGATTCGATTCGTTTCTTCAACCGTTCCACTTGATCAATTGAGAGACGATCATGGCGGATGAACATATCTCTGGTTGCGAGATACAAGTCGCGTTGACTCTACCAGTGAAATGAGGCATGAGCTTCAAGTGACCTTTCAAAGACAACTGATCTCTCTCACCTTCAACGACTCGAGTGTTGTATCCAGCAGTACGCGCGTCTGTCACGAAAGGGTGAGCTCCTAGCTACTGAAAGTCGACTGCATGAAAACCATACCCGGTCCTCAGACAACTCGGCCTGTCGCTGTGTGTAGTCAGAAACGCGAGCCAACCCCGTCCTGACGCCATTCGAAAGTTCACAATCATCCCCTCTCCAACAGGGCTCCCCAACTTCAATAATGGCTCTCAACGTATTGGTAAGGCGCGCCATATCGCCCTGGTTTTCAGTAGTCGGAGGAGGGATCGACAATCCCAAGATAGACCCAGACAAAGAATTGGACATGGCAGACGTCGGAGACCCCGGTAATGACGATATCGTTGAAGCCGGCGACAAGATGGGCAAGGTAAAGTGAGTCGGCAGAAACGACTTTCGCAAGGCTGGAGGTAATCGTACCGCAGCAGCTTCTTGTCTCTTCATAATTCTCTCAGCCAGGATGCAGATTCTCTGCCAGTGGTCGATTAGTGGGTTGAGTTTGGCTCGGATTGTTCTGTTCCGTCGCGTTAGTGCCAAACGGCGGATATGTCCAGCTAATAGAAGCCATACGCAATCTTCTCCTCAAAGTCGCTGGGTATCGCCATTTCTTCCACCTTGTCAACTTTCTTCGAGGCGGACTCTTCGTCAAGTGAGATTGATGCTGTCTTCCGCCATGTCTCGAATGAAGGCTCCGTTAGGAAGGATGCGAGGATTCCATCGTCCTTGATGACTGGGTGGTTGCTAAGTATCGGGACAAATGTCAGAAAGGTCAACTAGCAAGGAAAGAAGATGCTTACATGACAAAGTTCAATGCTCTAGCCAGTCCCTTCCTGAATGTCGTAACATTAGTTTGCTTGACTCGGTCAAACTAGGCCCGGGCTAACCTTCTCTGCTCTAAGAACTGTTCATCGGCTACATCATCTCCGTCAGTACCCATCTTGGACAGGAAGCACGCTACAAACCCACCTCCTATTCGTTTAGGCGGCAGAGCAGGGAACAACCTAAACGGATATCGACGCTGCAGGCAATCCCACAAAAAGGTAAACTCCGAATAACGTCGAACAACAGTATCGCCCCTCTAAAAGAATAGACCAGTATCAGCCCACTATCAACCAAGTCGGCCGAGGAAGACTTTTGGCACTGACCTCAGTTCCGATCTCGTACACCACATATCTGTTGAGAATGAACCCTTGCTGACCCAGCAAAGTCACTCGGACATTCTCCTGCCTCTTCCACCAAAAGTCGGGCAGCCCTGTCCCAGCCACGCTAGACACGGAGCTGATAGGAGGAGGAGCCGGTGGGGCGGGGTTGAATCCCGTTCCCGAACCAAACGCTGGATTCGCAGGGAGCGCCGTGTACTTGTTGGTGCTCCAAGGATCGTCCGAGTATGCGGGTGCAGGGCGTATAGTCTGAGCCGTGTTCTGCCTGTAGGGCGTAGGCGCAAACGTTGACGTCGACGGCTGAAGCCTGTCCAGGTCTAGTGTCGGTTCCGGGAGGGTGTTCTGGGACGACAGAGCGGCGACTTGCTCGATGCTCACATCTAGGAGGACGGGGGCCCAAGTTCTAAGTGTCAAAGAGACCGCTGCTGGAAGGGGGGAACCGCACCTTTCCCCGACTGGGCTAAAGCTACCAACGCTAATGCAACAAAGAATTCGAGTTTCGACACACGCGGCTTCGAGCTAACCAAGTTGACGATCTGCAATACAACATGGGGTCAATCCAAGCTACTTCGCTGCCAGCCATGGACGGATGGGACGCACCTTGTCCACTGTCGCAGCCGGGAGCGACGACGTAGTCAACACCCGGGACAGAGCGTTCACAGAGACCTCCCCAAGCCCTCCAACATCAACAGCAGCGAACGCCTGATGATAGATACCAGGAACAGTAGCATCAGCTGCATTTGTGATTTAGCAGACCGCAATAGGCACAAGGGGACCAACACTCACCTATCACAGCATTAAAGATAGTGTTATTCTGTGGTACCGGCGTGGGTGACGGGCTCGGCGCAGCACTCCATGGATCCTGCAGGCCATCGTCATAGACCGAGCTCGACGCCAGTGGATTTTCGTCGACCAGGCTGCCACTAAAGCCGTTGGTCGTCACTCCAACGTACCTTTGGCCTTGCCGAGGGGAATTGAACATCGTGGGCGGAGTCGAGCCGTTAGACAAGGCTCAGGGTGCAGGGAGCTTACTGTAAAAGGGCGTCAGCGTCACTTGCCGTTCCAGGCTGATCCTTAATGTGGCTGTGTGACTGATCAAGAGAGCTGCGTAATTGGATGATTATCGAAAGAATTTTCATAGGGATGGGCAAGTCTTTACAACGACATAGTAAAGCTACTCGTAACGGGTATGTATAAATCAATCCAATCTGTCTTGCCCACACCACCAAGCGCGACCCCAGTCTAAATATCATGTGTCTTTTTAGCCGCGAAGTGGAGGGTCCAGGATGACAAAAGTCGCTTGCTGTTCACTTGCTCGCCGGTCAATCTGTAGAACGCGTCGTCAGTCTCTGGTACCAATAGTGAGAATCACAGTGTACGTACCCTGGTGTGCCGTAGGTCAAAGGCGCGATGAAGATGAACATCATGAACAGGATGAAGGAATAGACAGCGAAGATGGCAAGTCCCTTGTAGCCAACATCCGCGTATTGGGATGGGCGCAACCTCGTCTTGGAAGTTGGGTGGGAAATAGGATAGTTGATGGTCTCGCTGAGAACAAAGCTCAACATAGAACCGGCGATGAGGGCAGAAGCCAAGTGCGATGGGAGATAATGGTGAACGAACAGCTGTCGGTTCATCAGGAAGAATGGGACGTAGTGGACGGCCCAGACGATGAGGAAGAACCCAGTGTTATTCCACAAGCGGTTGCGAACAGCTGCAAGATTAATCCCAGTCAATTCCCGAACCAGTGCGATAAAGATAAGAATACATACGATCAGGGATGGGATCCATGGCACGACGTCTGGCCAACAAGTCGGCAACGACAACTCCAACAAAAATGGAAAGACCGACGACACATGTCCACCAACCGATAACATTGCCAGTAAGGTAAATCTGCTTCTTGGTGTCGTTGTCAGTCCAGAAACTGATACCGCTGATGAGGAAAGGCCAGTTGATGGGTCCGCTGGCATAAGGGTGGGACGCAGTCAAACCAGCATTGTGCTGGAACATCAGGAGCTGCAACTCGGCATACTTCTTGAAGAAATTCATCGACTTGGGTTTCTTGACAGGCCTGTTATCCTCATCACGGTCGGCGGGGTCATCGCCAACTAGGGATCCGACCTGTTGAGCATGACAAAAATGGAGCGAACAAGTAGATCACGTACATTGGTCTGCAATGATATCTTCAGCGTACCAGATGGCAGAGCGTTCCGAAGGGTTCTTGTTTCCGTTAATTTCCTGCTGCTTGAAGGCCCACTCGGGGAGAGGTTTAGGGTGGGTCCAGAGAGCAACTCGAGTGGGCATGTGAATGAGCTTGAAGTATCCCGACTTGCTCTTGAATGGCTCGCTTTCAGGAGCGTCCCAAGCCAGCTGAATCTGGAAGAGCGTGTCGTTATGCCTGCTGTAGTCCTCCTTGGACCAGGTCGTGAATTCTTGGTTCGTGGGCATCAAAGGCGAGGCGACGTCGTGAGTAAGAAGGAGCGTGTTGGTAGCCATGTGGAGGAGTTGGACGACATCGTTGTTGCGGACAATACGGCCACGGCCAGTCTCGGGAAGAGACTTGGTGGGGAGAATTCTCCAGTGGTTGTTGGTATCATTGTGAGCATAACCAGTGACTTGTTGACCCTGGCTACTGACACGACCGTCTTCGTATTGGAGAGGGTATTTGTCCGGGTGGGAGTGGAGGTAGACCTTGGTGTCCTTATGACGGAAGGTGAGAATATCATAGTAGTAGACATCTACGGGAGCATCATCAGTCGGGCGACAATGGGCGTGGAGAGATATCACTGACCGTGGCTTTGCATCAACAATTCGTTTCCGGCAAGAGTCTCTTGGAAGGCGGGGCTCATGAAAGAATCGCCAGGGCCAGATTGGCTAAGGACCCTAAAGTGAATCCAGAAGAAGGAAAGGTACACAATGAAAGGCCAGAGGATCAAGCCACCAGCGCGAGCCAAGAAGTGCGAGTAGAAGTAGTCCTAGATGTCTGTGAATGATTGTTTCAAAAGTACTATGAGAAGGGGCGTACCATGGTGTGACCTTCCTTGCGAACATCGAGAATGTCCCAAAGCTCAATCAAGACTGCGACACCAATGCAGAAGACAGTCAAGATACCGTTGACCTTCGACGCCCACGTGCAAGCCATGAAGAATCCAGTGAGAAGAAGCCATGTCCACCATTCAACAGTAAACTCCCTGAAAGGAAACAGTTGAGCTGGCAATAACCAACCCAATCAAAATACAACTCACGAGTAGCGGAACTTTCTGAACTTGATGTAGGAGTAAATGGTGAGGGACATGAAGAAAATCAAGGCAGCATCGAGCAGAATGAGACGCGACTGGGCAACGTGGGCGTTATCTAGACGCTGAGGGTTAGCATGGGAGTTTCATAAGAACAACTCGAAACCACACACCAAACAGGATGAGAGCGGCGGAGAACGCAGCAATGACGGTGGAGTAGCCACTCTCCTTCATAATCGCATAAACAACGGGGACAGTCAGGCTACCGAGGACAGCTGGGAGGGCGCGCATGCCAACGTAGGGGACATTGTTGGTCGTGTAGCTGTCACCAATGTTTTCGAAGAGGAAGGAGCCGTCGAAGCCAACGAACCAACCAGCCAAGCCGAAGAGGAGTTTGGCGAGAGGAGGGTGCACGTCGAAGTAGTACTGGTGTGTGATGTAGTACGCCGCGAACTTGCCAAAGTGGACTTCGTCGAAGCTGTATGTTCACAATTCAGCATCGCCGCTGGCGTTACAGACGAGACGAGGACACGTACACAACCTGGTCTGGATGGCTGATCTTGTAGAAGCGCAGGGCAAACGCCAGCGCGGTCAACGCGGTCACGACGATAACGCTCCCCGACGGACTCTCGAAGAACTTTTCTACTTCGCTTCGGCTGCCCTACACTCGCCCACTGCGTGTCAGATCCCGTCACAAGCCATGAAAGAGACAACGGTGCTACTCACAGGAGTCTGGTAGATCTCTGCGTGGTGCTCATCCTCCTGCACCTGGTCGTATTCATAACTGGAAGAAGCGGCCTCTGGCTGGGTGCGCCTGAGCCGGGGTGTCGACTTGCCCTTACTGGGGCTGGCCATATTTACCGGGAGCGGTAACGCTGCAATGGCAAGGAAGAAAGGTGGGAGGAATTAGCGCTGACACGTCGAGTAGAAATAAAGGGAAGGGAGAAATGATGTTGATGACGGTGCGTGCGACGTTGAACTGTTTCGCGAGGCGCGTCGTCGTGGCACTCAACAGCTTAGTCAGCTTCATAAACAATGCCTATTTAAATTTTCGCCCGCTTTGTACACATCCTCGGACAATTGACGGTTGAGCGGCCTTCTTGGGCCCAAAATATATACTATTGCACAATCCTAAATGTTATCCAGGTGCTAATAGCTGTCTAGCGTATGGGGGAGGGAGGGAAAACGGTGGTATCACAGCGGGAATGTACAGAGGGAGGGGTAGATAGAACCGGGAATATAAACAGGAAGGAGCGAGATATACGGCGACATAGTAGACGTAAATATAGGAGATAGACGGTAGGAAAAAATGAGAAAGGAGTGGTGGAAGATAGCAGCCCAATAAAGATGAAGGAAAGGACATATCGTGGACACGTATGACGGGATGATAACCAGAGAAAACGAGAAGAAAAAAAAAGAATGCTACAGTCATGTAAACACATGTGAATATGGAGAATTAGATCTTGTGATAACGAGAGAATCAAGAGAAAGAAAGAAAGGAGAGATGGTGCAAGAAACGCAGTTTACTCTCTTGGAACCCAGTCTGCCGCCCTCGAGGCTAGCTCAATCGAATTGTCGGTAGTCCAGAACAGCCTCTCTGTCGCGCTCCGGTTACTCCAACTCTTTTGGTCTCTCAAGATCATAGCCTGTAACAAAAAACTTTAGTCGCCTATCATACATATGAAGGGATAGAAACATACCTGTTGAGCACCAAAGTTCCTCTGATCATGAGCGAACAACTCCACATTATCCTCCAAGGCCTCACTCAAAAGCTGCAAATCTTGCAAAATGCTCTGCATCGCCTGAACCGCCTTGATAGTCAGCTGCTCCTTCCTGTTCCGCGCACCACCTTGGTACCCAGTAGGGACGGAAGGCGGAGGGAGGGTTCTCGAAATCGTCTGCAAGACGGTATGCAGAATCCTCTTCGTCTCCCCCATGATCTTCTGAGCCTGGGGGAAATTCCTCCTCGACACCAACACCAACGCCCGAGTGATCATATCACTCGCCAACAACTCCATTCTCCTTCTGACAATAACAGGATCGCTAACGCTGTTAGGCGCCGGAGGAGGTTTCTGCGCGCCGCCCGGGTTCGGGAGCAAAGTGATGGTGAGCAATACAGGATGCGCCAGCCGCGAGACATGTTTCCCAGCGGCCGGGTCGAGGAAACTCCCATCCACCTCCACCACAGGCACCTCATCAATCATCCTATCCATCATCCCATCCACAAGGTCAGCGCCATCATCAATGGCCAGTGAGTCCAGCCCCAGACTCTGTACAAAACGGTCGGTAGCGTCCATCGCCCTGTTGTGTCCCCTGCTCCCGTTCCCTTGCCTCGCCATGGCCTTCTGCACGTCCGTATTGTCAAGCTCGAGCTCAATCAACATCTCCTTCCTCTCCCCATATCTCAACTCCCCAATATCAACATCCACATTTTGCCCGTCGCTGGCGAGAATGGACGAAGGGCCTCCCGACACCTTGCGAATCCTGAACCGATAGCTATCCACGATCTTCATGTGCAACTTCATATTCAGGAGCCCAATCGACATCATCCCACCGACACATCCCGCAATGCACCCCCGCAGGTCGTACCAGTCCTTCACAAAGGTGTACGTCCCACTCGTATGGTTGGACATGAGCCACAGCGAGGCAGGATCGTGCGACCGTCCGTACCCAAACGAATGGATAGGCACATTCGCAGCCTCCGCACGCGCAAGCACCAAATCCATCTGCGCCCGCCGCGTGCTATCCGACGCGTCGCTAACCAACACTAGCCCCGAAATCGGGTTCCTAGCTTTCCTTTGCAGCACCACGTCAAGTCCTAAAAATACAGAGACGCCCGCAATTTTTTTTTTCTTTTCAATAAAGCAACCATCAGAATAAATGCAGTGACGTACCATGATTGACTGCTGTCACGACATCAGTTTTCTCCTCTTTACTACCCCTGACCAAGAACTCGTCCTGGTTTTCGTCCAGTCTCAACCCCGTCTCGTCGATAAACTTTTCCAACCTCCTCCTGCTGATATCCCTCCCCACATTCAAGAACGGCGTCTTTCTCACTCGTCCACCAGGACCGACTTCGAAAGTGACCACGCTCAATCGGTCTTTTTTGCCAAGAGACGCCACCAGGAAATCGAGGGTCGCTTTGATCACGCGGATTTTAAGCTGCGCCGTGCTAGGGACAGCGGTGGGAGGTGGGAGGGAGATCACGAGAATAAGGTCGATAGGGGGGGTGTGGGAGGGGTTCGAGTGAATTAGAAGGACCGGTATGCGGTGCGACAACGAATGGAACAGGCGATGGAGGCGCCGGTGTTCTGCTGTAATCGTATTCGTCGATTATGTCTTCCTCCTCTCCGAGTGTCGACAGCTTGTGCTGCAGCGGTCTAGTTTGATGCTGGGCTGCCGATAGAGACCCGTTGTGGGAGGTTGACGACGAGACCGTTGATCGTGTGGATGTATTGAGAAGGGAGTCCACCGTGCTCATGGACGTGTGAGTGCTCCCGCTCAGCATTCGCATAGCCTTGGCGCTGCCTCCAAATTCTTCGAGATCAGGAGGGCGCTGTTGCTGAGAAGCCTGAGGCATGATTCCATTTTGACGCTGGAATGTGGTAACCAAAGCTTGAATATTGTTCTTCCAAGCGTCCATTGAGGCGCGTTCCTTGAAAATCAAAATGAACGAAGCCAACTCGTCCTCCATGTCGATAGTCAGGCTCATCTCGCCCGCCGCCGATGAAGCGGTGACGTTCTTGATGTGGCGAACGTAGATCCTGCCCTTCAGCCGTAAAACGCCCTTGGATTGACCCGCCATGGAAGGTATTGAGTTCGTCTCGCCCAGGAGGCGCGACAGTCCCTTCTTTTTTTTCCTCGACAACACAGATGATCGCTTCCTTGAACAAGTAGACGTAGAACTCGCGTATTGCAGAGTCTCTGCGGACATTGAGGAGGTCATACATCTGCAGCGGGCCAAGGTCGGAGAGAGGGTGCCCTTTCCAGTCAATAATCCGGTTGCGGAGATCCTCAGTGATAGCTGCAAATGGCGAGTCCTCTTCTGAGTGTATAAGGGAATGATTTCCATATGTTGGCTGAATATCTGAGTCTGTCGTCAACGGCCGATTTTGGAAGCTCTGAGGAGAGGCACCCCTAGAAGACTCTGGTGGGTGGCGATGATTATGTTGTTGCTGGCGCGACGTCGACTCTGTGTGAGCTGTGTGAGGACTCGAACGGCCAGAGTGCGGTGATGCGGCAGATTCTCTCAAGCTTTGCGTCCTGTAGTTGTCGGGAGGCAGTGGTGCCGGGGCACGCCTGGCAGGTAGCTCGATAACAACCAGGCATGTCAACGGTTGACTGGCCTCATTTGATCTTGTGAGAGACGAAAACTCTGGGCGGACTTCGATAGAGGGCGCAACGATGTAGGGGGTGGAATCTGCGGAGGTTTTCGCATGGTCGAGGGGATCATCCTTTGTGGGATCATATGGCTGGGATTGCGACCGCGCGCGGGTGGTAGGGGTATCTCTGCCAGGGTACATCGGCGAGTTACGACTGTCCCCCATGCCAGTCAGCGCGGCGAGCTCTGCGAAACGATAAGGGCCCACCCGTTGAGAAAAAATTAAAGGACGTACTGTTCGATTTCCCGCCGTCTCCATCGCCAACCTTCATGGGTCGTCTACAGACACCGCAGACTCCTACACTCGACTTGCGGGGCACCGATCTGCTCTGGTTCGGAGGTGGGCCGTATACTGCAGTGAAGCAGGCCTGCACGATGTGAGAAAAAGGCGGGAGGAGACGATCTAGAACGTACCTCGTGCAGAGCATGGCCGCACTCGGGGACGATATGGGGTTTTTCGCCTGGGAGTCGGAAGGAGAAGCTGAGGGGCTCAAGGCAGACGGGGCACTCGTCGTCGTCGTCGACGGCGCCATGGGCAGAGACACCGGGGATGGGGGCCATTCGGGGCTGGGAGTAGGGGTGGTTGTCGCTGGAAGAGGAGGCGGAGTAGCCGGAGCGCACGGACGGTGCACGGTGGAAGGCGGCGCGAATGGAATGGGAGAGGGAGGGCGGCTTTGGGGCCGAGCGGGGGTCGGTGTAGGTCGGGGTGAGCGGCACCTGGAGCGAGTGCGACGAGGGCGACTGCCACGAAGCCGGCGGAGGCGCTGGGATCATAGTTCACCTCCAAACTGCAATTCCCGCTTCCTTTTCACACCCTCGATACTTCCTTTTTCGGTCCTCCCATCAATTATCGCTGATACAGCGCATTCTCCCGTTGATACAAATTTATTGGAACGTCTTGAGCGAGGTAACAAATGCTGCTCAATGACCGCTGGGGTCCAGACACATGCGTCCGTCGTACGCGCACCACGCTTCGGTAACCACTCACTTGCTGCCCGCCAGTGTCCGGAGCCATCACATTCGTGATGGTTTCACGAATCTAATCTTTGATCAACTTCCAAGGGGGGGCACAGCAGCCTTCTAACCCCAGTTCATAGGCACGAGCAGGATACCTATCAAACTTCAAGTTTTGAAGCGATGGACATCAGACAGGGGAGCCCAGGCCTCATCTCAGTGCTGAGTAAGCATTCATTACGATGTGGCTAATTAATGTACTAAGCGCCCTTAATAATCCTTCAGCGCTGAAGCATTATTAAAGCTTCGAGCTTGAGCTCCAAAGCTTCGCCTCACCTCCCACCATGTCTCCATTCCCCTACAAGTCCCCCCTCGAAGGCTACGAGAACTTGCCACCTCTTGATTCAGAGGCTCGTAACCCAGATGGGAAATCGCTCGTAAACCCACCTGCTGAGAAACTCTCAGATGCCTACGTCACCTTTCCCGAGCCCATTATCAAGACTAACAACGGCTTTGATTTTCACAGTGAGTCGCCAAGGTTCCTCTTGACACTGACACCCTACGCTCGAGGAAAGCCCGCTGGAACACCTTGCTTTTTCTTTCCGACTCGCTCAGTACTATGTGATAAACTCACCACATTCTCCAGTCTATTACATGCCCTCTAGTCCTGACGAATCCAAGTTTGCCAAAGAACTTCACGAGAGGATTCGAAGAGAATTCCCAGAGGTAAGAAACCGCACAAACCATCAGTGATGGACAACCCCAGCCATCGCCTTCTTTCGAACCCCTCCCGCGCGTCCCATCTCTGACATCTGATTTACGATTATTCTTTCGCTACGTAGCTTCGCATCTACAGGTTCTGGGACAAGGCAGTCGGTCAGTTGATATCGAGCGGGGAAACTTTCTATCAAAGCATGTTGTGGCTGACATGATCTAATCAACAGGTCCCCATCCAACGGCTATGTTCGAAGTGAACACCTTCACCCCTCACCAAACCGGTGCTTTCTTTTCTTGGCTTGCCGTAAATCGAGGACCGTGCTCGTAAGTGATACCTATATCCCTTACGTAGAATACCGTTTGCTCACTGTCTACCGACTTTGCCGGCTCAGAGTTCTTATCCATCCTAACACGGACGACGCCCTCAAGGACCACACTGAATTGGCTACATGGATGGGTCGACCGTGGCCATTGAACATCCCGTCGCTCGGCTTCGTTAGTCGAGGATCAAGTTCGTTTGCTGCCTAAAATTAGTGGGACCGGGTTTATCGTGATGCGGTTCACGAGCATGGTACTCCAAGTAAGAGGATAATAGATTGAATTTGCATATTTTACGACGCTTCTAGGGTTCGTACCCCATTGACTCAACCGTTGTCGAGTTAACACGTTACCGCCTTGAGGTGCGTATCCTACCCAACATTGCTGTTGAGAACTGGTAACCCGGTCCCTCTCACTTTCTGAAACCCCTCACGAAGCTTCTCCTAAACAATGAAACCAAATACCCGACTCGCGACACGCTGATATTGGGAACCTCTGAGGTTCTGCTGCGATACTGCACAGCTATGCCTGTTATAACATAAGCCTGTTTGTGACCCGGCAACCCGGGGGAGAGGAGATGCTTTTTTTTTCTTCGGTCGCCCTCCATTCTACCAACTCTGGAGCAGGATGACTCTGGACTCGTTCTGCCGTATTCCCGTCGGTGACCCCGAAATTCTTGTTGCCCGTTGGAATGAAGCCAGCTTCGGTGACGAAAACGTGTTTCTTTGTGTCCTGTCGCAGTCCAGTACCCCCTTTTTTTTGGCGCCGGCGTGTTCATAATGTTGACTTCATGGCTTCAGCGACGAAGGGTGCGTTAATGGAATGAACAGGTGGGAAGGGGGCACGAGAACAGTTGGCTCGAACCTTGAGCCTTGCGGATCCAAGCCCTTCAATGCACGCCCTTATGTTTTTCCCATGCCGCGCACCTCTGTTAATTAATAACGAGCTGCTGTATCGACTCGGGAATTAAAGGGAGGGCACTTGGATTCCCGCGAAGATGAATGTCGCAGTTAGTCCCGTTCATTGCGGGTATGAACAGCAAGTAGAAAGGTTACCAGCGGCACAGAATGTTCATTGTTATACTTGCTGCATACACTCAATTCCTATTTATATGGAAAACACAAAGAGAACGCGTGTTTTCTCCATTACCGTAGTTTGAGTTTTTAGATCCTGGATGGCCTCAACTCCCGTTCTATTGATACGGAGCTTACCCCGCATCCACATCTAGATTCAAGTGATGATGTCGTTGTTTCCATGTCGCGTCCATTGTTCTCGGGCGACAAAAGGCGAGATGTGGAGTCCATGGCCAGCCGACCCGACACATGCACAAGTTCAGAAAGATGGGCGCAAGTCTTCTCCAAGTTCCACCGAACACAGAGCGGGGCATCGTGGGACACTGTGGAACTGAAGGAAAGCACGAGATGATATGAAAACGTTAACTCCACTTGCACCGAACCGTCTCACTGGCCTGGGCGCTTGGTGTAAAGCTTAGCTTAAGCTCCGAGAGGGTTCTCTAGACCGAAGGGCTTAGCGCGGACCCACTTCCTAGTCCGACTCGGAGTGATATCACTGCAGTAGTGAAAGGGACCTGATCCAACCGAGCGCTCGTTAGCGAGAGATCGGCGCTTGACCTAGGCTATACCGAAAATAGTAGTTTATGGGGCCGTCACCACCGACGCCGAAGAAATGTTCCGTTCATATGTTCTCCCCACACAAGCACTGCGAAACTCCGTAATCATGCACCACTGTTGTTAACAGGTTAATGCTCTTGCTTGCAATGTGACAATAGGGAGTAGCACATCTCCAAGGAGATTTTCATTATACTAGTACGTGATCCATGTCTTTTTGTGGTGCGAAAGTTGACAATGGATTGGAACTTAGCATTTGACGGCATTTAATGGAACGAAGTGTTAGTCGGTGGATCTTGAGAGAATAGGCAAAGCGCCTTGGGTCGCCAGCTGTAGTCTAATTTCGAGGACTGTTCCGCCTCTAGAACCTTTGGGCTGCCTAGTTACCTAGTATCATATGTTATGGATTGGATTCATTAGCGTGCCACTGGCAGCCAACTTGGACGATGGAAGCCTATAGCCGTTCTCCACCTCTCTTTCTCCGATGGAACTCCTCCTATTGAGCCGACTACTGACCACTTGGCTTGCAACTAGACTCCCCAGTGTGAGCTGCGCATCTCATCGGCCGGTTAGTCCATTCGCGAAAATCTTCATCCCGTCGCATAAACACCGTGCACATCCTTTGAATGGCATTACTACTAGGTAGCTCTATCTTCTCCCGTTGTCGAAGGACCTTTTGACACGGCACAGGTTCATATGATCTTCGTGAACTACAATTGGGCAGGTACTCTCGCTCGGATCCCCGTTCTAATTCCCCGACGTCGACCGATAGACCGATGGATGACTTCATCCAACTCCTTTTCGAAACAGTGCTTGTGTTTCTACACAGATAGACAAGATAACGATATTTCAACTAGACTAGTACGATTAGGGCGTAAATCCCATTAGAGTAACTCTAAAATGAAAATGAACCCGCGACGACAAGTCATGAGCCCTCGTCCTATCAAGCAAGTAGGCACTACTATCTACCCCGCAGAGCAAATATAGATGGACGTTAGTAACAACATGAACTGCCAGTGATAGGGCCACACAATACAACGCCGCCGCCGTTGGGGAACGATAAAGGCGTATCCATTCTACCCAAGTGCCGCTAGTACCCATTCAGTCACCCATCATTCCACTGTGCATCTCCGTAGTCCGTGAATAACAAGCTATGACATCTTGCTGTAACACGACTTTGCCGAGCCGCAAATTTGGCTCTTGCATACCTTTTTCTGTCACCCTCCCCCTATCAAAAAANTCTCCCATCGTTACATACATACATACATACCGCAGGTTGTTTCCATTTGTATGTACATATGCATAAAGCAAGTACAACATACGCCGTGCACGTCAGTGCCGAATGAATAGAGTGGAATTCTAAAGGCCCCGGTGAACGACGTCTTCGAACCACAGATATCGCGTGCTGCGCGCAAAACGAGTGAATTGAAAACATGTCCGAGTGCTCCCATCTGCTAAATCGAAGTCGAGTTCGCCGCGGTTGGAGGGAAGAAGTACGATGGGTGGTGTAAAAGGGTACAGCTCGAATAAACCCGTACTCGGTGTAATAGTCTCGATGATCACAGTACTTGGTCGGGTGGACATCGAGAACGTTACCCTGAGTGGTTGGCAGCTGGCTGTGGAGCAACAGAGCTCGAAGGACGGGGTTAACAGCCAGCAAATTTGGCACACACACCACATTCATTTTGCATGTGAACCCAAGAAACGAACAAGTCGGTGGAACGGAACCAAGGAGGAAGCTCTCAAGGGTGGTGAGCGCACCTTCGATTTGATCCCTCCATGACCGCGCAAGAAGGGGCTGGCGGGGCTGGATCCCAAGAATGCATATGCATGCAAGCCAGCAAAGCAAAAGTAGGATCCGGGCGGAAGCCCACGTCAAAGAGATAAGTACTCCTACCCAACGAAGCAACTCCATGATATCAGCATCATAAAGGAACCCAGAAGAGACGAGAACGAACAACGACGACGACGAAAGAGTAAGGTCAGACCCGAAGCTGTGTCACCCCGCCCGCCACCGCACATTGCGCGCTTGATAGATTTGTTGCGTGTCCTTTCTGGGTAACTATGGTCGTTCTCGTTTCGGCCTGCGAACTTATCGTGGCATCTGCCTGTCACGTCTGTCGGGTCTTGAGCTGGTCGTATACAAGCAGTGTCATGATGGGCTTTTGCGTCTCTTTCTCCGAGTCGGAGGCTGTAGTGCATCAGTAAGCCTGGAAGTAATGTTGCGCAAAGGAGAATACTGGGTGCAGTGGTGTGGAGGTGGAGGTGGGTTCCGAGGGCTATGCGCACTGGTAGCCAGCTTGTTGCGAACATGCTGAGATGATGCCCATGGAGTCGACCGGACCTTGTGAAACCTTTCGATTGCTCCTAGATGGACTAAATGTTTCGAGTCGACGAGCGCCTCTTTCCTATGATCTATTTGTATGAAATCCTTACAGCTTCCGGAAAAGTCGCAGCGTGTATTATTTTTGCTGTTAGAGGATGAAAGAGCCGACATTAAAAATCGCTGTTTTTGGATCGAGAAGAACGCCTCGAGGCCATATCTTGTCGTATCCTGGTCAGTGGACCAATTGAAACCAACAACAGTGGGAGGGGAGAGATAAGCCCCCTGCTAAAGTGGGCCTTCGACACCAAAAAGAGTTCAACTGGGTAATTTGAACTCAAAGGGGACGAAGATAACCAGAGCAAACTTACTTAGCCCCGAACGACGAGTGCGGGGTGGGACCCTTGGGTCTGGAGCGTCGTTTACGGAATGGCGCGTTACCCCAGAACGCCACACCCCTTGTCACGGTGACAGCGGAAGGGGAAGCTGGAGAAATAGGCAGGCCAGGATGTGATGGCTGGCGCTGCGGAGTTCAGGCGCCCACCCGGCGTCGGCGTTGCTATCTGACCCCGTACTTGGGTTGACAGGCAACACACACTGCGTACCAGGTTTATGGCCTGAGCTAGCGATCATGAGAGGCGGGTAGACGTGTATTCAAATGAATTAGAGTGTCCGGGATGACTTGACCTGATGAGGACACGCCGCAGAGTGAAGAGCGGCGGGAGTGAGAATGAATTCCGCTCTGCACAGCTGACGATCACTGGGGGAAANTAGTCTCTAGGAAAGTAGGTGAGGGTGAGCCAGCAAAGAGGTAGCGCGTACCTAGCGAAAAACCTTTGCGTGAAGAGGCTAAGGCACTCATTGTGAACAGTGAAAGTTCACACCGCAGTGAAAAGATTAGGGTTTCGGGAAGGGAAGTTTGACTACCTTCGATACAAGGAGAGCCAGAGTTAATTAAGGGTTTTGGGGTGGGCGGTAGATTTAAGGTGAATTCACAATGTGAAGGGAAGAGTGGGTGACCAGGGTGTTTTCCAGGGTTCCTCGCGTAAGTAATTGCGAGAGGAAATGGGCAAAGGTTATTTCTCGCATGCGTGGAGATGACGCTGGGAGAGTACAGGTGACACTGACAAGGCCGTCGACTTGGTCGTGACACGCTGGTCGAGAGGATCGGTCTTGCCAGACTGGGCAGGTCGCGCCCTCCCGCGAGCGAAAAAGTGATCGACTGGAAAGATCTGAATGCGGCAAATCTGGAGATTTGCCCAACGCCCAATTTATTTTAGCGAAGATGACGCATGGCGTCGCCGCCGTTCCTGGTGCAGAATCGTGATCTCGGGCTGGGACGAGAGGAGATAAGTGAAGGATTCGCGACAATGGCGATAAGCTTGGCCGTGAGTGGAGGGATCAGGTGAAGACCTGCATCACTGGGAAGGGGAAACGCGGAGAAACTGGGACGGGCAAGACGCGCGTCGGGCACAGAGAATGCCACGGAAGAGACCCGAGGATTATGCATACGCCTGGCGGAGCGCAGCTGGGCAGCTCAGCAGTGTCGAGCCTGTAGGCGAACGCATTCCGGGGTGAGCACGTGGGAAACGGACGGAAGGTGGATTTGCACGGGAAATAGCAGAAAATAAAGAATATTTTCGGCGCCATGTGAATTGGGCACGCACGGAGAGATCGGACGGAACTCAGCAGCACGATGTCGCGTTCGTAGCCGCTGTTCCGGTCCGACAGCACCCAGATCTGGCACGTCACACTGTCACCCGCTGTCACACCCGTTCTTGTTTATCGTCTATGCCTGCCATCTGGCGCAGATAATCCCATTTTCTACTTTATCCTATAATAATACCCTTTTCCTCTTTCCCCTCCTCCATGGCCAATGCCAACTATCTCCCCGTCCTCCTCGTTTCCGTCACCACCAATGTCGCCCCCGACGACTCCGCCCTCTCCACCCGGCCCCGCGCCCAGGTCGACTATCTCTCGCACGAATGGCAGGAGGAGGATGTGTGGAGGTCTTGGAGGAAGATGACCCGGCAGAAGAACGAAATCACAAACGGTATCAGACTCGAGAACGCCTCCTGGCGGACATGGTGGAAGCAGCGCAACAAGCTCAAGACGGTCACGCCGGAGACTCTCAACTGGTGTGTCCCCTGCTAACCGCATCCCCGCGCCCTGACTCAGTTTTGCTCCAGGCTCAAGGACTCGGATGTGACATGGCTCTACGGCCCACTGCACACGGCTGACGACGACAAACCCCTCCCCAAACCCCCAGGTATCGCCGACAATGCATCGAGCCAGCCGACGCCGTCAGGAGACTGCTCGCGGACAACCAAACCCATTCTCAAGTACCGCAGCATAAGCGAGCTCCTCACCTCCGACCTCCCCAACTCTCCCCTCTTCAGCCCAGCAGAGTCTGACGAAGAGCACGATTCTCGCTACGACCCGCAGCTAGACGCCATTTCAACAGAGACCTTCGCGGCCGGCACTTCATTGCCCTCGCCAGAGTCCATTCCAAAGCGGCCCAAGCTCCTGCACACCAAGAGCGACACACACATCACCCGCTGGGGCCCAGTCGGGCGTTCAGGAAAGACTCGCCACCACGGATAGAGCCGCCTGGTCACCACACAGAAGACTATTTTCCCAAGGTCTCAGCGGGCGGTCCAGTGCGCACATCCCTGTCTCAAGACTCCAACTCGAGCGCAGGCACAAGCACCAACGGCGAGAAGGCCGCCAAGAAGAAGCACATCAGTTTCAACACTTTCGTCGAGCAGGTTATCGCCATCGACAAGCCCAAACGCTCAAATTCCTTCTACACTATTTCGGAGAGGTCTTGGGATTCGCGCGGAGAGTATGATGATGACGATGGGTCAGTCCCCTTTCTCCTTCCTTCTGCAGCGTCGTTTATTCCTAATACTCTTCATAGGTACGAAGAGGACCAGGAAGACTCTGCTGAAGAGGAGACCTGCATCGAAGCTCCGTGGAGTCACCCACGGATACGTACCACCGGTGTCCACGGATACAATTCCCCAGACGATATCGAAGAAGAAGAGGAAGAGGATGGTATCATCGAGATGCGGACCTCCTTCCGCCACGCGACACCTAAGAAGGGACCCCGCTCGCAGTCGAAAGCCTCCAACGCCTCCTCATCCTCATCAGTCTCCACATCTTCCTCCACCACCTACTCCACAGCTACTTCATCATCCTCTCACTCGCGCGATTCCGCCTCACAGTCCTCCGTGTCAACAGCCAAGCGCAAGCCACTTACCAGACGCACGAGCGCCAGCACTTACCGCCCCCATCTTGTGCGCCCCCCGCCAGAACATGTTCACGTCACGATAGCTCCAATCGCTCCGACAGTACTCAAGACAACAGACATGTGGGAGGAAGGCTTCGGTGACGAAGGGGCGGGCAGTGACGATGGATTTGGCTGGAGAGAGCGGTTGTGGGGCTACAACGACAAGCCTGCCAAGAGCAAAATCAAGCGCCGCGGGGACGATGAAGGTTCGGATGCCAGCGGCACTCCGGTGGAGCTGGTCTACGTTCCCCCCNTTTAACAGCCGTTTCTCGTATGAACATTCAAGATACGGAGAGGCTGAGGATGACGACGAGGATGACGACAGCCTTGGAGGCTTGCACGGTTTTGGCGATGACGAAGAGCTGGAGGAGGAAGACTATGCATCCGGTATCGTTCACTCTCGGCCGAGTTATCGCAGGGAAGACTCGGATGGTGTTGCATCCGACATATATCTCCATCGGGGTACGGCGGCGGGCAGTGTTGGCTTTGAAGATTACCCAGACTCGAGCGATAAGCACCTCGTCGGCAGCCCGGCTTCCGGCTTGCCCATTCCTATACCCGTCGCCAGTGACATCGGCCGCATGGAGTACATTGGGCCCTCCACGGCGAACGCAGAGGCTTCGATACCCAAACTGGTGGTGATGGAGCAAGGGAAGTTCAATCCGATCGTGGAGGAGGATGAGGCAGACTTTTTCGACGGTGATGATCCGGACTACGGGAACGAATACATGGGGCCCGTCCACAGACCAGGAAGACCGGGCTACGGCTCTGGCAGCAGATTCATGATCGGTAGTGATGAACGGCCCTCGCGTTCAAACTCTCGAACTGCTAGCTCGCGCTCGCGGTCCAAGAGTCATTCACGGACCCCCTCCCCCGCCATGGATCCTATCCCACCTGCCAGCGACTCGGGGCCTCTGAGACGTGCTTATTCGTCTGCATCTCCTTCTCCCAACTACTCCACTCACCTCTTGCCGCCTACTCGTGTACGCTCACATCAAGATCTGCTCCAGAGCTCGTCTAGAACGCAGCCATCCGCACAATCACAATCGCGCGGCCGAACATCATCCCGGACATCCGGTTCCTCCTCGATAGAGAGCAGCACCAGCCCATTTGGAGGAATGTCCCCTGACAGCGCGAGTTCTCGGACTGGAAGTGCGAGTGCGTATGTTGGAGGTGGAAGACTAGACCGGGAGCGAGACAGGGACCGAACGGGTGGTGAGAGGAGGGGAAGGGAGCCGGTCCGAGAACGCGAGCGTGGAAGGGATCGGACTACGGACAAGAGGTTGAGTGTCAGTCAAAGCAATAGTCCCGAGCCTCCCAGGGGTCCGAGGATCGAGAGGGAAAGCAGCTCGGCGACGACTACCTCGACAGTGGCCAGTGCGGAGATGGATTCCAGTTTCATCTCGTCTGCTTCGTCGACGAGCAGTAGCAAGACTGTCATTCCTGCAGAGCCTGCGAGTCCTCCAATGTCGGAGGAAGATTATCAGCGGGAGGCAGAGGAACTTTTGAGAAGGACAGGTCCTACTCCCTCGAACTCTCCTGTAATCCAGATGCGGGCGCCGCCTGTAGTACCGCCGCCTGTCGCCTCGGAGCAGGGAACGCCCACGCCGTCATCCATCGCCGCCGCCGCCGCCTCTTCCGCCACGAACATCGCCGCCCCCNACTAGCAAACTTGCCGCTGCATCTCCGACGTCAGCCAAGGCGAAACCTCCACCATTGGTACCATCACCTCCTCATCCTGCCAAGCCGAGTACATCTTATACAGCAGTCTCAAGTCCTACCAACAAGGGAAACCCGTCACCCTCGCGCTTGATGAAAACACCGACTACACCCTCATCCGATGTTCTGGGGATCAGGGAGCGGTCGCCCGCAGGACGAGCTGGAAGGTCGAAATCGCCTCAGTCAGACACGATCATGGGAAAAGCTGCCGAGATTGCGGGGGCGTTTTTTNGGATTGTGGAACCATTCGTCTTCGACGCCGTCTCCTTGAACGAGGACTCCGCGTCGGTGGTGCGTGGTTGTATATTTATTACTCTTTTATGTGCGGTGGGGGGTGATCGTGTGGTGCGTTTGTGGTCGGGTCGTCCAGTCCTACTATATCCATTTTTCTGTCTTTTTTTNCTCTCTCTCTCTCCTGGTTTCTCTTATACTTATCTCGTTTTTGTCACTTTCTCTCTCTGTGGTATTTTCAGCTCTGGACACGACTGGTATCCATTCTCGATCGGGTTTCTTTTTTCTCTCCTCTGCTCTTTTCCTGTTACTGTTGTTTCCTGCCTGGCATTCATCGTACAGTATGTAACCAATCAATTCAACCATCCATCCAACCTCACTGCATCTATCTTTCCCACTTTTCTTCCTCACCTGTGTTTTAATAGTATCATTACATAGCATCGAAGACTCGTATTCTTTTTATCCTCTTCGTACAAGATTCACCTTCACCGGCATCGCCATACTATTAGTATATCTCGTACATGTAGTTGCTGTTTTCTTTACACATCGGGTCTACCTCTTGCAATCTAAACGGACGTTTTCATCTCTCATGCGTCGTTTGTGTGACTTGTCTCCCTCTAAGGAAAAGCTTCGGTAAGGTTGAACCTGAGTTGAATGGTCCGGAATGCGTGACTCGACGTTGCAGTGCAGCGCGGTAGCCGTCGAGTCACAGCCAGCCAGAGCCGCGATTATCTTGCCGATGATGCTTTTCGAAATACCAAAGTAGGCATGAGTTAGGAGCTGTGGATTCTTCCACCGGGATATGTCGAACACGATGTACGCCTCGACGCAGTCCTTTTCGAGGATACATACCCTTGACCCGAGCGGTGGTCCAGGTGCGTGCAGCCCCACCAACCGGGCATAGCCAATTGGCTCTGGAACTTAGCCCCGGTAAGGGCTGGTGTTTTTTCTTCGTCATCATGGACGTGAACACGAGTTTACGATGGATTGGAATTCCGATTCCGAATGACAGACAGGCAGACGACAGAGGGAGAAAAAANCAGGTAAAACTTTTGGGGTGAGAACGGTGGACTGGCGAGGAGCTGTGAGGCGAGGCGAGTTACAGCAATATTACCCCTTGCCGTACCGCCGCGTTCGGGATGAGGTACGTTGCTTAATTTTTTGCGGGTCATTCCTCATTGGATGGAAATGGTACCCGTAACGTTGATAACCTTGTTTTTTTTTTTCAAGAGTCGTCTGAGATGGTTTTAAGCGAAGTGGAATTATACGCGTCTTATTCCGGGGAGGTGGTGCCAAAATAGAGGCGCGGGAGGTTGTTTTGCTAACTGTGCGTCAGGTGCTTAGTTTTGAAATGAATAATATTTGGGATCGTGCTAAGCAGGGGTTGTATGAGGCAATATGGGTTCAAGCTAAGGAGTAACGAGAACGGAAGGTGCCAATGAAGCTCCTAGATCGAGTGATTCGCTGTACATTGCGGGAAGTTTGCTACTTTCTCCGTGCAAAGGCGATCAGAGTGAATTGTGAATAGGAACAAGGATTCTACGAAAGGTTAAGTGAAGTTCAATGATGGGATGAAGAGACTGTGGCAGGGCTTGTAATGAGTAGCATGTTCTATTTCGCGTTCAAGATTCCGTGTCCGAAGGTTTGGCGAGAAGGCAGAAGGGAACGGATCACGTCATAGAAAGAAACCGTTACGACAGAGTCGAGCAGGTAACAAGGCCAGGAGGATGGGGGTCGACCTGAGCGGGGTCAACTGGAACCAGCCTTCCAAATCGACACAAGCGCCTGCTTGTCAAGGGTTCGAATGGATAGCTGCAGGCAAACGGCCAATAACTGCGGAGAGGGTGGCCAATTGATATGGTGCATGGTCCGTCACCATGGAGAGAGGGCAATTGATTGAAGCCCGTCCCGAGATGTGTTACAGGTATAATCGACTCTGGAGCGGCGCCGAAAGGCGGGTCAAGTGAATGACGATGTGTCGGTAAACTGAATGAACCAGCAAGCATTGCTAGTTACCGTTGCCTTCAGCAAGGGTTTCCGTGCTGCGCGCTCCTCCACAGCACTTGGGCCCGGATCTAAAGCAGTCGAAGAACACAGATCGGGTTTTTAATGAAATTCGACCTTGCTTCGACCACGAGATGTCCACACACTCTGGCGATCGGCAGGGGGACATTATTATCGCAGTTGCCAAGTTGTTTCATCGTAGTCGATTGGAGAGGACGATCGGTGAAAACAGAGGAGGAAGCCCGGAGCTAGCACGAGGCTGTTCAAGGTGAACCAGACTATTTTGCACGGCCGGGTCTGGTATTGTGAGCCCTAAAGTTGTCAATGGTTAAGGGTGAGACACGATCAAAATTAATACATAGCGCCCTGGTTGGCCGTGCGCACCGACCTTGGCTTATCTTGGGGTCAGAGCGCTTGCCACTCGTCCATGATGACAAGCCATCCCTCAGAGGGACTCAGGAGGTACTTAGTCGGTGGCAAAGGAGCGTACCGTGGGATGATGGCGGCCCGCCCAATCGTGGGTCAAAGAGGCGCGCCCACGTGACGCTACGCGCTGTTGGTGCCTCCGTTGAACCGTCGCGTCGACTTCTCTTCCTGAATCCCCGAGCAGAGCACGCTTGCCACCACGATAGCGGCCCTCCGAGAGGTCCTGAGTAGAGAGGTGAGCTCATACACACCATTGTGAAGGAGGGCCTACTGACCGTACTCCCAGCTGAATCATGGCAGCCATGCTAGAAACCCCGTCTCGGATATGGCGCCGTATTGAAGCGGTACAAGACCGAGAGATGCCATCTCTACCATCCCTACCATCTTTTGACGGCTCAGATGAAGAAATTGAAGGTCCTACACCCAGTCGTGTCATTCCGGATGGATTGGACGATGACCTCGACGACTCACTGGGAGACATCTCATCGCCAATGCACTCGACACCGGCCACATCGAACCATACCCACACAACAACCATTCATGCACACCTGAGCGCAGTTAGTACTGCCAGGTTTGCGCAATCAATAGCCTCTAGATCTTCAAAGTCATCAGTCGGTCCCACCACGTTGAAGACACACGACAGCTTTGATATCACAGATATACCTTCCCTATCTGCCATCCCTCGAGAAAACTCTACCTTCAACAAGAGTCGTGAATACTCGCGCCGGAATAGCAACCCACCTGTCCAGTTGCATGCAGAAGATGACGAAGAGGCTGGCGAACCAGAATTTTCATTATCAGAGGCTCTTCAATCTGTCAGCCGTGCCAGCACCCCGCCAATTCCTTTTGCCAAGAATGATACCCCGAAAAAGCAGTATGACTACTCTGTCAGTCTGAAGTCTGAGCCAAAGGTATGCTTTCACTGTTAGGTGTCCTAGACCAGCTCACTTAGCCAACGTTAGACCTCTCCGTTTGACAAATACCGCAACGTAGCTATGCGAAAAACCCTTGCACGAACGCGGACACCTTCTCTTACTCGCACCACCAGCTCATCAGACTCCTCTCCTACTGCTTCTACTCCCAAGAGCAACAAATCTGTTAATCTTGCTCCCGCCGACGCCATCTCTCCAGCTCAATTGCCACTCCCTAGGTCGGCGACCGCGTCTCCTGCACAACGGAGGGGTGATGCTAGTGCTCGCGAGGAAATCAATTCAGAAATGGATAGAAGTCGAGACTCGAACGAAACGGGGGCCTCAATGGATATCACAGATATTCACATCTCTCCCCAGAGAATCGACGCGAGTGACGACGGTAAGGAAGCCGAAAGTGACGATCAGCACCATTCAGATGAAGAGAAAGTTCATCTCGAATACAACGAACCAACTTTCTCATCTGAGGGAGAGGTTAACTCTCATGCCTACAGCAACAGGACCGTCATGCCCCTTTCAATGCCTTCTCCTGGCGTTGTCTCTATCGCAGCATCCTCCCCTGCTCCATCCCTCGCCATGACCCCAACACCCGCATATCCCCGGCCTCGAGCCCGATTTGACCTTCCCAAACCACCAACAGACTTGCTTTCGACCCCCGCTCCAAAGACAGTGAACGACGACGAGGATCTCGTTACCCCCCNATACCCGTCGACGATCTTTCCTGTTGTCCGTCATCAATTCTTCTGCTCGACCTCGCATGAACCTTGGAACTCCACACCCTCGACAATTTGTCCCGGAGACGCCTAGTATTGCGGAGTCACCTCCTCATCCCAGTATCGAGAGCACACCATCGTCCTCTGGGAAGTCTGCATCCATTTCGCCGCGATCATTTGCTGAAGTCACGCCTCGCCCGAAACTACCCCTTACTCGGAGAATTTCCCATCCGCTTTCTCAAACACACACCGCTTCCCCTGCAGGTTCGGACTCGGAATCCGTGGCAGATGTCAAACCAGGACGTAGAGCTCCAGTTTTGCAGCCCTGGGCTACTCCCGCCCAGGCGTCACCTTATGATGGGACCATGGACAAAGCATCGTTCATCTCGACTGCTTCTTCGCATGATTTGACTACGCACCACCGTGTCAATACGTCGTTCGACCCTGCTATGGGCTTCGGAGCGGCTGCGAAGGGCCACGGTGTTGGGAGGTTTAATGCGGGCAAGTTGAATAATTACTTGCATGGGTTGAATCGGCGACTCCAGGAGGAAAACGAGACTCTCCTCTCTCGAGTGCGAAAATTGGAAGAAGACAGGAAAGCCGAGCCGCCTGTGGAGTCTATCAGTGCTGGCAGTAGTCGACGTTCGAGTGGTGTTCATCGTCGGATTAGTACTGGAGGAGCGTTAGACAATGTGCAGGAAGATATCGCCGAGGGTTGGCTTGAAGAGAAGGCACAGCTGGAGGAGATGGTGGAAGAGTTTAGAGAGGAAGCCGAGAAATTGCTGGTTGAGAAGGAGGAAATTGAGAAGGAGTTGGAGAAAGAGAAAGAGGGGCGGGAGAGGGACCAGCAGCGCTGGAAAGCTCGTGTGGAGGAGGCTGAAGAAGAGGCTATGAAGATCATCGAGAATTTGGGAAAGAATGCGAGTGAGGCAGAGGCGAAAGTAGCCAAGGCGGAGGCAAAGGCCGAGCAACAGCGCCGAGAGTTGGACAGAGAGATAGAGGAGCTCAAGGAGGAGTTGGATCTCGCTAACGACCGGGCATCAAAGGCAGAACGCCTCTTGGAGAATGGCAAAGACCTCGGTGGTGCACTCAATGAAGCTAACGAACGGATAAGTCAGCTTATGGGAGACATGCGGAATGCCAACACACAGATCGAGGATCTTCAAGAGGAGGTTGTCCGTTCCGACCATAGGATTGACGAGCTCGAGAAGGATCTCCGCGAGGATAAAGATATCATTGCCCATCTGGAAGAAGAACTTCGCACCAACGTCGATGCCTTGGAGGCAGAGCAAGGCAAAGTCGAAGGAATGGAAGCAAAGATCAATAGCTTGGAAGAGGAGGTTGCTTCAATGAAGGAATATGTCGACGAGCTGGAAGAAGGAGCGGCTGTCACCGTCGAGCAGCATGAACGGGAGCTCGCTGAAGCGAAGGCCACTATGGAGGCGATGCACATCGCTGAGCAGCAGACGGCTGATATGATCCAGGATCTGGAGCGCGAAGCTCAACGAGCGCGAGATCTCACCGCTCAGACCGAGGACGCTCTAGCAGAGGCCCACGATAAACTGGTGGAGGATGGGGCGGAAATCGCGAATCTGAAAGGAAAGATCTCATCCCTGGAACGCGAGCGGGACAAGTACCAGAAAATGGCCGATATGCCCCATGAACCTTCATGGAAAGCGACACCGCTTGGACCGACTGAAGAAGAGCTGGAGGCACTGGAACAGGAACTCGACGAGGCAAACAGGGAGATTGGTCGACTCAATACACTGTTGAGTCAATCCTCTGCACGCGAGGCAGTAGACAAGGCCAAGGACGCTCGCATCGAGATGCTGGAGCGGGAACGCGAAGAACTGCTGGAGCGAAACAAGGCTCTGAGGATGACGTATAACGAAATGACGACGCCCCACAAATATGTGAACGGCAGCACCATTTCTCCTATCCACCGCCAAGTTCTGTCGATGTCGATTAGAGCGCCCCGAACGCCTGGTGCGCCGCTGAGGGATGTAAGTGCCATTCTAACTGTCATAGCGCCGTGAACACATTTCTAACTTACGAATCAGATGTCGTGGTTGAACAACTCTACGAATGACCCCACGGTATCACCACTCATCGCTGAGATTCACCGTCTCCAGAAGGAACTAGATGTCGCCAACGACAGCATCGACGATAAGCTCGACAGACTCGAAGATGCAGGCCTGGGCGTAGTCGGTCTGACCAAGAAACTCGAAGATGCGCGTGCCAAGATCTCTCGTCTAGAAGATGAGATAGCAAGACTTTCGAGGAAAGAGGATCGCTACTCACGGCGGCTTGCTCGAGCTCGTTGCAAGAACTGTAACACTAAACTCGATCTCCCTCATTTGATTACTGATGAAAGGTACGTTGAAAGCTTGTTTAGACCCAATTTGGCCTATCCTGACCTTCTCTGTGCCCCCNATTTTCGTAGCTCCTATGACTTGTCCAGGGACGACATGGAAGCTGACCCGCCTACACCTTTCACGAAGAACTCGGAAGCTTTGAAGAATCAGTTGCAGCTTGCCAATGCCAGTCTTGACCAATTGAGAACGGATATGGAAAATCTCAAAGCTGATAACAAGCGTCTTAATGTCAAGGTCAAGGAGACCAAGCAAGAGAGTCGTGCCGGAGAAAAAGCGAAGTCGAATGTCCAGACAGAACTTGATAAGGCGAAGCGAACGATCGCTGACCTAGAGCGTGCTTTGAGCGAAGAACGGTCACGATTACGGTCTATTGCTGCTGAGCAAGAACGGGCGGAGAAAGACAAGAAGCATGTCTTGTCTGACCTTCGAAGGGCAGAATCGGTAAGAGGATCTTATTGTTTGGTTGCTGGAATGACCCATGCTTAACTTTCATTTCATCGGCTAGGATATGGACGGAGTCAAACAGGAGCTACAGCGCTTGAAGCAGGAGAACAATGAGCTTGAGAAGGAATTGCGACGTGAGTACTGATGACCCGGAATGTGGACCCTGACTCACGATAACCCTTGTAGAGAACACTACGGCCGATCAGAAAGCAAGGTTGCTTGAAACCAAGGTGGCAGAAAACATGGACACCATTGCTCAGTTGAGGCAAGAGCGCTCTTTCATTACCAAAGACCACAAGGACCTTCAGAGACGTTACTCTGAATTATCAGAGGTGAGTATGCACGAGCATGCATTTGTAGCCATTTTTCTCAAGTGGACCAATTCCTTAGACTGTCAGCCGGCTGCGCGAGAAGCACGCTGCCCATTCTACCTCGCACGATAATTGGCGACACAAGCTCGACCTCCAGGTGCTCGAAATCGACGAACTCAAGCAAGCTCTCGACGATCGCTCAAGCCAGCTCAAGAAGGCCGAACGCGAAAAGGAGAGGATCGCCTCAGAGAAAGATGGAGTTGCCAAGACAGTTTCTGGCCTCGAAGCTGACCTTCGACGTGTACGACGAGACGCCGAAGCCTTTGGTCGTGATCTCAGGACGCTGAGAGCTGAGAAGGAGAAACTTGAAAGCAAGCTGAAGGAAGAGGTCCAGAAAGGAGAGAGAGCGAAGAAGCAGTCGCAGACTCAGGTTAGACTGCTTAATGAGCAGTTGGAGTCACAGAAACAGAGGGCAGCCAGAGCGCTTGAGGTGTATGAGAGCCATGTTTGTGCTGCGTATGTGGTCTTTTTCTGACATTTGCCGTGTCTCGATTTGCTGACCTGGGTTGTTGTTGACAGGGATAGCAAACAAGTGTCGGACCTGAAGATGCAGCATAACAAGGAGTGCAAGGGTCTGATGGTTCAAATACGTTACCTGAAAGCCAAATTCACTCGGGAATCGTCGTTCCGAGGCGACCTTACATACCAGAAGCGGTACCTCCTGGTTCTCTTGGCTCAGTTCGAAAAGAGGTGAGTCAGCTTCAATGCCAAAATTTGGTTGAAAGAACAATTCTCATCACGATGTGACACCCAGCGAACGAACCATTTTTGCTTCGATTGCGAGGATTGGGTTCCCGGTGAAACCGCAGCAGGCAAAACGCAGACGATCTCTGAAGAGCGTGGCGCATGTGGTTGTGTTCATGAATCGCATCAAGTAAGTTTCAAGGCCATCTCAGAATCAGTTTCGCGTGTTGATGATGATTGTTTTCTAGGCGGAATAGCGAGCAATGGCAAGAGCAACGGGCTTCCAAGGTTGCCATTTCTGCAGCGCTAGAGGATGTTCGCCGGAGAAGAGCGTTGGCCGCATCGTCATAGCCATCATAAATTAATCTTTTTTCTTGATCCTCGAGACCGTGATATCTTTTCGTTTCCCCTTTGGTCTTCTTTCATCTTTCGGACCGACTGCTTTTTCTGAGTTTTTTTTGTCTGCTTGCTCCCACTTTCCTCTTTTCTTCCATCTGTGGACGCTCGTTGTCTGCTTCCTTTCTCCTTTCTCATGCATAATTGTCTGTCTGTCTGTAATTGTATGTAGCTTAGATTGACTTTCCAACCTCTTGAAACCCAAGCACACCGTGTATTATACATGAGTAATATCGTCGCGTAATTGCATGCCATTCCACTGATTAACACGATTTGAATGACGAAACTGAAACGCTACGGTTTCTTTGCAACGATTCGGACAGCATCTTTAGAGAACAGGTATTGCAAACCGCTCCAGATTGTCGTAGTTGCTACTGTCCATCTGGAACAAACGTCAGTTGAGGGTGTACAACGTGTTGGGTGTCGAACGTACTGGAGTCCTTGTAATGCCATACCCATATCTGGGAGGAGTGGGCTGACCGTTGTCACGCCCATGAGGAGTAGCTGGAGCCCTGTGTTGACCTTGCTAACAGTTGTTGGTATAACCTCGGCGGAGGGCAAACCGAAATCCCAGTATCGAGCAAAGGTTTTCTGTGGGTCCATGTGAGCTTGTGGATGTGATATATAATACGAGCAGGGACGTACTGGAGGTGGTAGGGTAGTGTAACGGATGTAAAACGCCGAAAGGGCAAGCAAAACGTCTCTTCCCAAGATGACCACAGCCAGAGGCACTGCGAAACAAGCCAATTCAGAACGGGATTCATTTTCCTTAGAGTGGTGAACGGACGTACATGGAATCATGTGCTGCATAGTCAAAGTGACAGTGAGCGTGGTCATCAAGATTTTATCTGCAGCTGGGTCAAGAATAGTTCCAAGCACCGAGCTCATGTTAAATCTTCGAGCGAGGTATCCGTCTATCTTCATTAAAGAGTAAGCAGAGTTAGCAAGGGTTCTCCGGCAAGGGCGTCGAGAAGGAGTCACGTACCAGGTCTGTTAAACCAGCGTATACCAATAGGCCTGTGGCCAGCTCGTAATTACTCTCCAGGATAGACCACCCCAACACGGGACATGCCAATATTCGCGAGGCCGTCAACAAATTCGGGATTGTGTAAATGTTTTCTCGTATTGAGGGTTTTCGAGAGCTGGTTGTTGCAATGGATCCATCCTCGTCCTTTTCCTCTCTCTGCACTGGTTGCTGTTGCTGACGTCTGAGGAGGGTTGTTGAGAATGCGCGAGGAACCGCGACCGCCGGGAAAAAGTTTGATCGAGGGTTGAACGAGAGTGGTCTATGGGAGGATGTAAAGAGGGAATTTAGAGATTTTCTCTGGCATGTTGCGCGTTGAAAGGATCGTGCCAGAGGCCTGGGGGCTCTGAACGCGACTTGCATTGGCTCTGGTCGTGGTGGTCGACGGCGAGCAACGATGATGCTGGCCGTCGGCCTGACGCGGCGCATCACCGTTGGAGCTGCCGACGGTCCGAATGCGGCCCGCTTCATTCGCCTTCGTCACGACGCACTGGCAGGGCAGTTCTTCTGACGCACCCATGGAATTCTCTACCCCCNGACGTCAACTCGTTTGCATTCTTCCTCGACTTACCTGAAGATATTGGGAGGACTATCTTTGAAATATCGGTGGAAGATGGCAATGGATTAGCATGCGCTCTGGTCTCAAAGCAAGTAAAATCATGGTATGTCTTCAGCTATACTGTTGACAAGTAAATGCTCTAATGATATTGTGTTCTATGTCCTAGGGTTGACCCCATCCTCTATAAACGCGTTTCCCTACTCGAGCACGGACAACCGCAAAAATTTTATCAAACAATGTTAACAATCAAACCAGCCGAATTCTTTGCCCAGCATGTCAAGGTCATCGTTTTGGACACCGGGGAAACCAGCCTCATCTTCAGGTTTCTCTACACATGCGAAAACCTTGAGGTACTGGCATACTGGCGCCAGAGTTCAGGCCGGGTAACGAATGAAGACAAGGCTTGGAAGTGTATAAAGGGGTCCACCTTTAGAAAGCTCGCCCGGTTTTCATTGTCCTGTCGCGGTCGTCTTGATCAACACGATTTCTCCTCTCCAATATTTCGCAATCTCTCCCACTTGGAAATCAAACTACTCAATGATGGACCTCCACCGGATGATTGGAAGTGGGACACCCTGGCGCAACTAAAGCACCTTACACACCTGTCCCTTGGCCACTTTTCCCCATTCAACGATGACCTTGTTAAATTCATCGGAAAGGTCCTGCGTTTCTCCCCACAAAGTTTGCGTGTTTTTGTCGTTTTCGTTATTTTTCGCGATTCAGACCTCCAGAGTTTGAACCTCGAGATAACTCGGTTCGATAGTCGAGTTGTTTTCGCAGCTAGTGAAGGATCTGATAATACCTTCGTCCACGAAAGAGTGATTCTTCGCTCAACGGATGACCTTGCGAGGGACTGGGCTGGTGCATCCGGTGACGCAGACTTTTGGACTCGAGCAGAAATAATGATTGCGAACCGGGGCGGCTCAAAGTAGAAGGGCTGTATTTCGTTCGAGTTAACCCTGTTTTCGCACTCTCGGTATCTTACTGCAGATGATCATATACCTATCCTTTCTTGCAGTGTAGTATTCTGATGCCGAAGCAATAGAAGTATTAGGCGACTGAGCTTTCGTAAACACACACAATGTATACTTGGATACTAAAGGTGCACACCCTTCAAACCCACCTGTACGGCAGCCTACAGCTCCCCAACGGGGACTATACAATACTACCATCAACACAGGCCTAGATACTCATCGTCTTCAAAAATAGAGGTGTATTGACTCGGAGACGCTACTTGAATTTCTTCACAAATCGAGACGCTGAACCGCCGTGTTATCAACCACCACTGTACAACCATGACCGCAATAAGTCCAATGCAATAATGATATAGTGCACTTCCTGAAAATGTAAATCCGATGTAAATCATTCCATTTCGAGATGGCAGGTGATAGACAGGCGGTATGTTCAAAGTTTGGGTATTCCGTTGAGTCCGTCGAGTCCGTGGCCGTAAGTATTGCGAGGAGCGAGGTTTCAAGGAGCACAGCCAGACAGACCCCTGTGTGGTTCACCAGATCAAACGCGTCGAGTTGTTTCCTTGCTGGAGAACTGTCATACGACCACTTCGGGACTGACCCGTAAGGCGTGGAAGTAGACATTATGCCAGGGTTCGAAGCACCACTCGTGTGCCAGATAGATACCCAGCAGAATCGCGAGGAGCTCGGGAGGGTTTGAGAAGAGGAGAAGCCTGATACAGACACAAGCGCACACCAAATACGATAACAAGTCAGAGAAGAGCTTCATTAAGATGAGGATTGGACGATCCAAGAATAAACCAATGGACGGCTTGAATTGTGGTGGTCCCGCTGATAATGAGCCTCGAGTGGGAGTCAGGGTGGCTTGATGAGCGAGAATGCGTGCAGTACCTGCAGTGGCCTTTTTTGCCACCATGTTTGCCACGTGCAATTCGAGGACTGCGGAACCCCTGTGAAGCCAGATCTAGGAGTATGGACTTTCGCCCAAGGTACATACTGCGAGCAACGTGGGACGCGCAGTAAATAAATCTGCCGGCCTTGGTTGGAGCGCAAAATGCTCCAAGATCTCGAAGATTGCGAGGTTGTGAGACAGTTTCTGGCAGATGGAGTCCTGCCAGGAGCTCGAGCTTGTCGGACACACCATGTTGTGGTTGCCTGTAATAATTATAAGCATAACGAGAGTGACGGAAACAAGTAAATAGCAGACCTTGGTTACTGTCGTCCTGGCCGTACAACCGGATTGATGGAGGGAACGTAAGGGCAAGGGGGGCCGAGACAGAGGAAATTGAAAAATGGCTGGGCAGATTTGCCAACGAGCTTCTTCTCATTTCTTGATTCTCTTCTAAAAGTGTCCTCTGGGAGCCACACTTTCCTTTTTCCCCTGGATCCCAGAGCCCGCAATCAGGAGGCAGTTGACCCGTTCTCACAGGAGCACTCTGGATCTCCCTCTTGATACAAAATGCCAGTCGACCCCTCCGTGCGCTTCAGCACAATGTCTCGCGCCAGCACCCTTCTGAACAGGCCGTCGAACGCGCCTATGGGGCCGAGGACGAGGAATAGGTCGTCGAACATGACCGCAACATCGTCGTTCATTATGCCCCTCTCACCGCCATCAGGGCCGGCAAGCAGTTCCCTAACCGCAAGCAACCTCTACCTCCCCGAATTTGGACCAGTAGCGACAGTGCCGGAAAGTGCGCCCCTTCCGCCGATATCTGAAGCAGAGCCAAAGCCAAGCGCTCTCTCAAGCTCGCCATTACCTGTCGAGGAGCCACTCCCGGCGCCGACCATTCCTGAAGAGTCCGAAGAACCCCCGGACGCCGTGAACCAGGATGCACAACATACAGCTGAAGAACCGGTCCAGGAGCAGTTGGTTGAGAATGTGGAGGAGAGAGAGGTGGAGGAGAGCCAAGTGGAGGAGAGACAAGTGGAGGATGGACCAGAGGAGCGCGCTCAGGAGCCAGATCGGGAGGCGCAAGAGGTGCCTTCATATGGCGAGAGCGAAGAGCTTACGCCAGTGGCGAAGACTCCAAGCAGCATTACTCTATCACTCCCTTCAGCCTACTCATCAGCTCCCTCTCGAACTCCCTCATCATCGACGGTGAGGACCATAGCGCCTTCCCCTAAATTGACCCCACCGCCACCCATTCGATTCGAATCTGAACCAGTGCAATGGAAAGGCATGACATTAGACGCTGCACTCTGTAAGCCCCACCACTATCCTCTATGCATTTGAGCTTATATTGACGACAACTATCCTACGATGTAGGGACCTTCGATTCGAAGGAGCTCCAGGCGATCGTGTCGCGTGCTATCCGGTCCTCCGCTATTGAATCATACATTCGCCTCCTAACTATAGAATGTCTGGACAACACCCTCCCGGCCGAGCTGGAGCGCCTGCAATCATCCAAAACAATTACCCAGGCCAAGTATCGTTTCCTCGTACACAGGAGGACGATGCAGCTGCAGGCCCTTCTGTCGTCATCGCTATCACCCTCCAACCCAAAGGATAGCAACGAAGAGGGTCTTCTGACCAATACGAAGCTTGTCGTTCAGTTGTCAGAAACTGTCGCCGAATGTGATCTCGTCATGCAAGAACTCTTGAAGATAACAGATCAGATTGCTCAGGTTCAGAAGCTACTCGATAACCACTGGGCTAGTGCCCTTGCGATTGCGTTGCGCAAGGTAAGCTCCCCAAGATCGTCTTCCCTTACCTCTACCTACCAGCTAACGAATTGCCCCACCCTTCTGCCCCACCTGAACCCACTTCCCCCATCATCAAATGAATTAGCTAAATGGAAGCTTCGGAAGGCGGACCTCTGACCTTGCTTCAGCCAAGGAGAAAATTGCCCAACTGGAAGCTGCTTTGGAAGAAGCATGGGACCAGGCGGAGAAGATGGCGCGCGAGATAGATGATATCGACGGATTCTCGGACGATGATGAAGCCATTATCGAAACTGCCGAGAAAGTATCGGTTTCTCTGGCCCGTGCGACATCACCTTCTCCCGGACCAGACAGCATTCCATTGACCTCTCTGGTCCTCGAAGGCAAGCCGGGATCTGATGCACGCGGTCCACCACCTCCTCTGAATCTCTTGTACCAATCTCCGCTCTCGTCCGTCTCGAAATCCAAGGGATCGTCGAAAGGGAACCAAACTCCAACGGACATGGCTGATTCTGTCAGTATCAAGAGCGCGAGGAGTACAAAAAGCGCCAAGAGTTACCGCAGCACTGCAGGCCGTGAGCCCACTCGCTCAGCGACTGTATCTGCCGCTCGAACGCGCAGCTACCGTGCTTCTCAAAGCAGCCTCCGTCTTCCCGCTGGCGTAAGCCGAAAACAAAGCAATCCATCCCGACCCCGAACGCCTTACGACAAGGAAGAGCAGCTTCCTCCCGTCCCAACACTTCCCATTCATTTTACCCCCGGGGCTGTTATGAACGTACCTTCTGCCAACGCATCGTCTACTTTACTCCACGAAACCAACGCGGAAGCGAACACCCCTTCCAGTTTTAATCACCACAGACGACGAACGAGTTTGGACTCGGCCTGCGGCACATACGGTCATCGTACACCGATTCCTTGGAACTCTGCCATGGATGACATGTACCTTGAATCAACCAAGAAAGAGTCCGCCTCCTTTGGGCTCGGGCGCAGTCTCAGGCCAGACAGCGGTATCCAGATGATTCCCCGCGTCCCTCCCCCAGTTCCCCCAAAGGTTGTTCCAATGGAGCAATACGCTGCTAGACCTCGCCCGAAAACACCAGGCAAAGAACGTAAGTCGTGGATCCCTACTGCATAGCTATAGTATTTTGTTCTTTAAATAGACATTGACATGTAACTGATGAACGCCCGAACCAGGTGCCCACAAGGACGGCCCCGGCGGTATACCCTCTATCTGGATGAACGTAGACGCTCCTAAAACGACCACTGAACGAGTTGAATCGCTCGTGCGAGGAAACTCGAAAGGCAAAACCTATCAACGACTCCGAACGCTCACCAAGCGATACTCCCTTCCTTTCCCGATATTTGCTTCCAGATCCACCTCTTCAAATGGCTCTGAAATCCGACCGTCATCTCATCGAAGCGGTTGATCCGTGGTCGTCTCTTAATCTATCTGTCAATAGCCCCCCNGGCCCCCGACATTCGTTTTGCACCGCCCTTCGCTTGCCTTTTCCTCTTTGCTATTCGCCGAACTCGTCGCACTTGTTTCATCCTCCCCATCACGCCTCGTGTACCACTACTGTACAAACCCTCCGCTATCTCCCGCACCAGGACGAAAACAGGTTGCTTTACTCCAATCATATCCCTCTACTAATCCTCTTTTACCGATTCCCTTGGCCTTTGGGCTGCAGGGCAACCCCATCCATTCCTTTTGGTTCCACTAGCCTTCCCGCGTTTTGTAGCATAAACATCCTCGTCGCTATCCAGCTGTCTATCCATCCAACTATTGATCTGCTGCTGCTGATACACCGTGTATTGACTCGACATGTCTTGATCCTTGCCTGTAACATCCTCTTTCACATACCCTTTCTTTGATTATCATCATCATCACCACGTTCGTTCCTTCATTCTGTCATCACCAAACGATACCCGTCCACTGCACACAGCAATTATCAGTTTTCTGACTTACTTATACATCCAACCAACCAACCTACTTATTTCGCTTTCGTTCAAATCTTCTGTGTACTTTTTTTTNCTGATGCTATTCTATACCTGTCGCAATTAACTTATAGATACCTTCCCCTCTCTCTGTCAAAATTTACTCGTACCTGGGTATTCCAAACCTGAATATCGAAGCTTCGAAACTATCTCAGCTCGGTAGGTTCGGCCACGCTATCTTAACAAGGCTCTCACTATCAGTCGCTGATCGCTCCTTGAACAACGACAACAATAAATTCGTGTTATTAACCAGACAGACAAACCATTACACAAACTAGATCAGTTGAAGAATTGGCTCGAAAACTATGAAAAAAGAGAGGGATGTAGACCAATCCAGCGGTTCCACGTCCTAGTAAATCATAGTGCACACTACCATCCTACCATACCGAAACCTTGTGGATTTAAGATGGAGGCGGGGGCGGTGCAGCTCCAGGCGGGGGAGGTGGGGGAGGAGGGGCAGCCGCGCTAGCACCGCTGGCAGCAGCCCCTTCAGGAGCACCTCCAGATCCTTGACCATGCTGTTGATACTGCTGCGCCATCCATTCCTTGAACTGCGGCGAATTAACGTCGTATCCGTAAGCAGCCCTGTTGTTTAGAAGACATGCATGTAGTGCATCAAAGAATGGAAGAGAGAGAAAGCGACAATGGAAGCGTCAGTTAGTGTACCAGTAGAATGGACGGACAAACAGGTGAATGAAGAGAAAGACGCCGTCAACCGGAGCGGTATGATGTGAGATAACGGGCTTGAACAGAAGTTACACGTACCAATATGCTGTATACGCTGCCATGGGATCCTGTGAAGCGTCCGGGGTAGCAGCTGATCCAGGGTTGCTGGCACCGGCGGAGCCAGGTGGCGGTGGAGGAGGCTGATCGGGAGGTGGAGGAGGCGCACCACTAGGAGCTGCTGGATTGGCGCCATATGCCTGCACACTGCTGTTAGAGGCGTACGCGCGACTCAACCCTAGCCAACGTACCATCGATGCGCTGTATGCAGCGTATTGCATTTGAGCTGCGTGAAGCGCTGATTGCTCTTCCTGGATGCGAGCCAGCTGCTTTGCATGCTCTGAACGGACCACGAGCAGGAGATCTTCAGTCAGTACCTTCGCTCGTGCTACCTGACCTTCGTCCGGGGAACTGTTGCAACCATTAGTATACCAAAGGCTTGTGCGAATTTAGGTCGAACCCCGTACGTAACGTGGATGAACAGAGGCTCGTCGTGTTCCTTCCCAGTCTCTTGGTCAATGAAGCCCGACCCAATACCTTTGATCTGCACTCGTGCATTCGTCTCTTGCTGGATGTACTTGACAAAAGATCCCTGAGGAAAAACATGAGTAACGTGAACATCTACTGAGAGAGGAAGCGCAACATACACTGGGCCCAACCACCTTCGCCCTGACATTGAAATTTCGGATCGACTCCAACCCAACTGTAAGTTTCTCCTCCGGCCATTTACGCTATAGTGGTCAAATATGAAGGGGTAAAGTGTCAAAAAAGCACCAAATGGTCAGCATACCTCACCTCGCGGATAAAACAAGAATGAAATAGAGAAGGGGGTGGAAATCTTCGGGCGAGCTACTTTACCTTCTCTTTCTTCTTATCCTCGACTAAAGAACCTAGGTCAACAGACATAAGCTCGTTGATCTTGTCGACAGCTTTCTGCAAGACCTCAGCGGTTGGGGCGGTGACATGAAGGTAGAGTGCGGGATCTTTTTCGGTTGCTCTGCTTCGGTCTGGGTACCAGATACCTTTCGTGCTGACGACGGCTCCGCCAGATTCCTCTTGGATCTACGATGTAGGGGTGGAGGTTGAGTCGTCATATTTGCAGAACGAACAGATGAATCTAGTAGAACTGAGCTCACCTGTTGCTGTGTAACCCCCTTGGTCAACATGTATCGGTTCCTCACATCATTAATATCAATATCCTTGACGAACTGGTGTTCCGGATGCCCTCCATCGGAAGGGCCAGCGCCGGAAGCAAATTGTGCAGCAATCTTTGCAGCAATGGCCGCCGCCTGAGCAGCTGCTTGAGTTGCGTCCACTTTCTTCGCTGCCGCATCCGCGCTCCCAGAGCGCGGTGCTGGGGATGCTTCTTGAGCTTTCTGAGGACCTGGTTGGTCCCATTTGGATTTCGATTCTGTGGTCATGTTGGATGAAGAGGGACAATGCACAACGGAAAGACAGTTGATCGTCCCTCGCTTACATCAGGGGTTTGTGGGAGAGCTGATATGGCCAGATATAGCTGATCGGGAACTGTCGGACTGATGCTAGTTTTTGACATCCTGATCAGACGGCACCGGAGAATATAATGGTTTGTCTGAAAGGTATCAGGATGGTGAAGCTTGCGAGTGCGGTGAATCATCTATCGACGCGGTATGTACTTTCGATCCTTGTTTATTACAGTGGAGGGCGTGCATATGAGCTACATGTACTCTGCGTTTATTCTAGGTCTAATGGAGCAGCTTCTTCAACATCATGAGCCACGAGTCTGAGGCTTATTCTAGTAGTAAATCTGACATACCTAGAAAGGTTACTAGTTCCTTCCCTATTCATATGCTATGAATTTTACCTGTTGAATTATGGAATGCATAATTGGGCAAAAGCAGACCTGCTGATGACCATAGCTAAGCATTTGATTATAAGAACCTTTAAATTGAGAGCCAAGAGATGGTATGGTATACAGATATACAGGGATACATCTACAAGTTATATATGATCCTACAATATACAGGGATACAGCTACAAGTTATATATGATCCTACAATATACAGATGTGCAGAGAAAGATAGAAATATGCAGGTATGTCAAGGTATAGCGGAGCTAGCAGGGGTATGAACAAGGACAAAAATTTTCGAAAGCAAATATTAGACCGAATGGCGTGCAATGATGAGGGAGGCGACTAGGGAAGAAAGAAAGCTGGGTTATTTGTGCAGCGTCTGAGTAACGTGCCTCAAATCTGAGCTGCGACGAAAATCTACAGACTATCAAGCGCTCCCGGCAGCCTGTGTGCTAAAGGGGAACGCATCGTTCGCGAAACGAGAGGCGATATGCAGGATCCTTGATTCCCTTGGGGGTCAGCTTCCAGCCGTACTTGCCGCCATCTACACGCACATTCCAGTCGCCGTCGGAATAGACGTGGAGCGTGCGGACGGCGATTCCGGATGGGAGGTAGCCGCGGAGCGTGTAGTGGCGACGTGAGTCGGATACGGTTGGGTGAAGATGGGCCGAACTAGAAAGGGATGGGAAGGGGGGACGGAGTCAGTCGAGAAGGAAGACAAACCCTGTTGAGGGCCGGGACTGACTGAACAACCCAAAAGGCCAAGGGCCACTCCGGCCAGCGTTCATCGTAGCCGAAAATCGCAGACTCGGAGCAACTTCGAAGCTCCTCCAGATCTTCGAGTTTAGCAGGGATTTGGTCGCTGAGGATCAGGAGTTCGCTGGGGATCGGCATTCCAATGGATTGGTGGAAGAAGAATGGAACGATCGGCGACGTGCTTTCGTGATTGGCGTTCGCGGTTGGTGGACGACCGGGGATAGATATGCGCAGCGGGAGTATTCTAGCGCCTATGGGTTGGCTCGGTAGCGATAGGGTGGTGGCAGGGGCGAGAAATGGCCAAGGGCGGTCGCGGTTGATTATAGTGGCTTCACGAGAGAGTTGGCTGCAGTGGTTGAAGAAATGAGAGCCGCGAGAACCGACTCAAAGGTGCTTGGAGTTGTTTGTGGCCGCGAGAGACAGCGACCAAAAGCGTTCGTCGTCGCGAGAAGGGGTGACCAGAAGTGCTCGTGACCACTTGCGGCTCCGCGCTGCGGCCTCGATCCGTAACCCCAGCTTGCTGTTAGCTCCAGTTTAAGCCTCCCCACTCTGGCTCGAGCGACGTCGGACTGATTCTGAAATTYAAGGCTACTGCCCTCTAACCTTCTCGCGCAGATTTATTTACCCGTCCAGCATTCTTCGAGTATACGCCAACCCAGTCGCTGCGGCCTCGAATCGTACCTCCAACTTGCTGTTAACTCCAGCTTAAGTCTCCCACTCTGGGTCGAGCGACGTCGGACTGCTTCTCGGACTGCTTCTGAAATTCAAGGCCACCGCTCTCTACTCTTCTCGGGCAGATTCAGTTGCCAGTCCAGCAGTCTTCAATTATACGCGAACCTAGTCGCCAGAACGGCGTTAGCTGAGAATACGGTTCGTAAAGCGGGCTGAGCCGAGCGGGTAAGCTAAGTACTTACCGCGGGCAGAGGCCTCGGTAGCACTTTACATGGCTGGGGCACGCAGCATCGCTTCCGAAGCAGGAGGCAAGGCACTTTGCAACGAATTGAGTATCTCGTCGGGAGTCTTCGCTAGGTGAGCACGGCTGTCCAGGGTGATATGCATGCCTCACACCAGGTACGGGTTGGAGGTCGAGAACGAAGCGTATACGACGTCGCATTCCATGGACGTTGAGTAACGCTACTATAGGTAAGTCGTAGGAAGATCACCAAGCCACTGTGTATCTAGCATATAGCTCAGGTATAGCGACAGTAGAAAGTTACCATAGGGTAAAGGTTCAGCGAGCGTAAGAAGGTGAAATCCGAAGATAATTCTACAACTCAGCACGATATTCAACAGTCTTCCCGATCGTGAGCTTAGGCTGGACAGACTCTGCAGGCAACGACAATTCAGCGGTTGATCAAGGAGTACGGAGAGATGGACCGCACCATGGAGTGATTGGAAGGTCGATATCCTTTGTCAGCGGGAGCTGGGGACCTGATTCGAGCTGGTGCCGGTCGGTGTTTGGGTCAGTCGAAGCTTGCCAACTCTCTTTGGAGATTTGGAGCCAGCTAGCTTGGAGAATATTGCGAAAGGTGCGCACGTTTGAGGTTTCGGAACAAGTCAACACCCTCAGTATAGCGATCGAGGTATTGGGGGAGTGGCTCGGAGGGCAGATTTGGCCTTGAATGGTCGTCTTGATGGGAGCATGCCTGAGATAGGGAGAAGCAGCCCTCTCAGCGCTGCAGCTGAATGGACGTCTGGGAGCGTCAGGGTGTGCGTCGCCTGAATGAATTAGTTAGAACCAAGAGAGTAAAGTGGCAAAATATATTACAGCTCACAGGGAGAACTCGAATGAAGGGATCGTGGATAGTCGTGAAGAGAGCATTTCGAGCTGCTCGGCGCTTCGTGGCTTGCCTGGCGCGAGACAGACTTGAAGCCCTCCTACAATCCGACTGCCTGTAGCGGAAGCAGTGAGTGAGGCAGCTGGGTATGCCATCTGCTGGCGCTAGGCGATGTGGGCTTGTACTGAGCGCTGCAGCATTCATCCCGGTAGCCGCTCTTTTCGTTGGCGGCGGGAGGTGGGGAGCGGTAGGCGCGGGAGCTCCTGGAGGGCGGGGGCGCAGGGATCCAACAGGGCCCTGCTTTCGTGATTGACAGGAAAGGCGAGGCTGGAGAAGGGATGCTGTGGGTGGAGGCCAGCGGTCAGTGACGCCGACAGCTTAGAGCCCAGGCAGCGCCGTCAGCTGCGTTCTTCAGCAAATCCGGGCTAGAGTCTTGCCCAAGTCTGTAACCAGCCATAGTAGGGATTGGATGTAGTGAGGCGCTTGGATACCGTTGCTCTGGTAGGCAGTAAGCAGAGAGATGGCCGTCCCCAAACTTGTGACCAACCGGCAGTCAGTCTGGCAGCATGCCAGGCACCATGGTTCAACTTGAACTTAGTGCCAGTCAACTTGCATTCAACATCACGTGGCGTGACATCTGTGTGACAGAGTCCCAAGGCTGTCACCTATTTTGAACTCGGAGTTAATTCAGCGGCATGTTGGAAGGCATAGCACGGCAAGGGTGCCAGGAGTTCATAGAAAAANGTGGTGTGTAGCATACCCGTACAAAGCTACAAATGAATCCAGAACTAGTCCCTAAAACACGACGTCCCATTGCAATGGATCAACCTTCGCGGGGCTGCGAGGAGTAGCCGCTTTCAAGTTGGGAGGAACCTTTCACTTGGAACCCAGGGTGGGGTCACAGTTTGCGAGCCTGGACCATGAGGCGGCAGCGTCAAGAGGTGGATGCGTCCTGCCTTCACTTGAGCGACTGGGTGGAAACAGAAGCATGGCCCAGGCAAGTCCAGGATGTGCTAGGTGGGAGAGGCGCTGTGGTCTGAAAAAAACGAGTCGGTTGTTGAATACATCGCGAGCCTGTCCCTCCACCGCTCTCCGTCTGCCATATCCACTGACTCTTTGAGCCGGTGACCAGCATTGGTAGACTGCAAGGTGGCTGCAGTCTTGTTGCCATATGCCACCCAGCAGAACAGGCCCCCAGCGGCATACTGTGCCATTGAGTATCGCTCCTCCCCATCTTGAATTGGAGTGTTGCTGTGTTTGATTGCTGCAGAAGGAATTTGAAAGGTCGTGCCTGAGGGAAACTCAAAAACGAGCTTTAGCTCATGAAGAGCAAGATGGCCGCCCTGCGTATAGTCGAAGTTGCCGAATGCTGTGAGGGCGCAGAGGCCGAACGACAGATTGTTGTAGTTGCGGTGGGGTAGCGAAATGCTGACGGGGCCGCAGTTGAAGCTGACTGCGGGAAATATGCTGTTAGTGAAGTTATGCTGTAGCTCGGGCTGGCTCCTGAAAAGCTTGCCTATCTCAGTGCCGTAAAAGCAAAAGAGCTTAGGTGCAAGCATATGGAAGGTACCTGGTAGTAATTAGTGCCAGGGAAGGCTGGGCTGGGCATTGACCTACTGGATTGATAGCCGGCAATTTGCTGGACAGCTTTGTTTTGCAAAATGGACTGAGTGAGAACGCGTTGAGCGTGCAACTGGTGATAAAGGTTTCCTGGGTGCTAAAAAGGATAAACGCGTGGCACGTAGGACCTTGCAATTTGGAACCAACCTGCTGGCCTCCGCCAAATGATACGCCGGTGAGGAGGGCTAGAAAGTGACCTCGACGATGTTGCAAGCTCGCAAGGGTAAACGTTCCATCGGCCATCCCAGCATCACGAGCAGCAGCAAAGGCACGCTCTGCCTCAGCCATGCTCCTGTCCCACTCGAGGTCGCAAGGTCGATCAAAGTGACCGACAATCATGACATTATTGGAACCTACAATGACCTTATTGACGCTGAAGGGAAGCGTCAGCACAGAGGATATGTATTGGAAGGCTTATGGCACCCACCCAGGCTCATAGCGTACTAGCTGGTAGCCGTAGACGTTCACCAGCGTGTCGACGTTGTGAGGGACTGAAGTCTCGATCTCTTTTTTGCTTCGCTTGGGGTCGCGCTTCCCTATCCACGATGGGCCGCTGCTTCGGGGGAGAGCGTCGGCAGAGAGGGCACTTGCGATTTGTTGGAATTTTCCATATCTTGTCAGCGTCAAAGGCTTGTGCCTGTAGCCTGCAAATTGATCAAACGGTTTCACCTTCTGCTCGATTGCGTCCTTCTCTCGCTGTTTTGAGCGGCGAAGCTTGTGACCCTGTCGCTTTTTGCGTTGCTTCCGCATGCTCGCATGTTCGCTGGCGGCCCCTGGCATGATGGAGGCAGGGGGGGGAGGAGGCAGGGGGGGGACCGGCRGTGGGGTTGGCAGAGGTCTTCATAAATAGGTTAGCGCCAGTGAGTCGGGCCAGCGAATGGGCTCAGGGCTTACCAGGTCCGCATTCCAGCTCCCGGCAACGTCCAAGTTGAGCTGGTCGGGAGGTACAGCCCACACTTGGCCTGTAACAACCAAGTCTGGGTTGTCTTCGTCGATTTCGTCGCCCCTATCACTCTGTCGGCTAAACGCCTGCTCAAATCCAACCTTGCTGTCCCACTGGGCGTGTATGACGCCAAGCCGTCCAGCCGGAACGTCGCCGATGCCTGGTGCGAGCAGCGTCCGTCGTAGCCTATTTTCCTTCAGCAGCGCGTCATACGCGGGCTCCAGGGCATTGAATGGGGGAGGCGCGTCGTGCGTTGGCAGCAGTGCGTCAAGCGGCGGCGGGAGTGGGCTACTTGGCCCAGCGGATGGCTGGGAGGCCCAGCTTGAGGCGCTGGCGGACGGCAGCATGCAAGGCGTAGGCTTGACGTTGGCGAGCCGGAAATGGTGGTCGCTGAATGAGGCGCGGGGCAGACGGCAGGGTGCCGCACCTAGCAGCAAGCTTGGGGTTGGTGGCTGCCAAGGCTGGAGAGGCGAGTGGCTTCCGTGGGTTCGCCGGTGCTTGGCAAACGCGGGTCACAGGCTACAGACCTCTGGGTTAGATCCGCCTGAAAGCGACCCGCGCGTGTGGAGGCCCAGAGAACGCAGCGGCACAAAGGGTGGGGAGAGTTGCGCGGGAAACGCGGTCGGAGCTTTTCAAGGCTGGCCTACATACTAGCAGTCGCAGAAATATGTGGCAGGCGCTCAGTGCCAACCGTTAGCTCCGCGCTTCCGGCAAATTCCGCTCTCGGCAGCGGTCCGGCGAGAGTTGGGGCCAACTTTTGGCCCAGGCTGGGGCCCGCGCCTGTCGCCATTTTGCCACTCACCTTCAAGTTGTTTCCAGTGCATGTCCACTGGGCAGCCCCGACTGCCAGCGAATGGTCACCCCACGCCTTTGGGAAGGCGGACATCGCAGGCGATACAAAGCAATAGTTGAACTAACAATCGGACTAAGGTAGGCAGGTCTACTAATAACGCTTCGAAAGCTACTACTTTTCGCGCCGTCGTTTGTGAGATTGCACTATAAATGGGTTTGTGATTCCATTGTCAGTGACTCTTCTCCAGCATCAATGGGCAGTCGTTGAATACCTTTGGCTTGAGCGCTGTCATCTTCATCTTCATCTTCATCTTCCTCGAATTTCCGTCGCAAACCGGATGCAGGCAAGGGATCGAACTTGGCACAGGAGGCATAAGCTGAAAGGTAGGATGTGTCACCTTCTCTCATACCAAGCATGAACAGCTCGTCCCCCGTCTCAACGTCACCTATCCAGCCAAGAGTTCAGCAAGCGGATGATTCATGACGGCGCAGATTCATTACCTTTCGCTTTCGTGGCATCCCATGGACGAATCGTGAACGGAGGTAGAGCGTAGACTAGGTTGTCTGCCTTGACATTCTGCTGCTCCAAATGGTCAACCAGGGGCTTGAGCTCTGGCCAACGCCTCGACGTCCATTCTAGCTGCCGGTAAAAGAGGTTCGGGTCGGGGACATCCCGTTTTGAAAGCCCCTTGGCGGCAAGGCTATCTTGTCCAAACGATCGCTCATAGTAGCCCTTTAACGCATGGATATACCAAGCAAGTGTCGGGAAAAATAAGAACTTCCAGGGCTCTTGAACAGCGCCGGCTCCGTCCATGACCGCGATCTGGCTGAAGATCTCTCTGAGAATGACGCATACCCGGGCGCGGCTGGCTATATTATGGAGTCTTGTTTCATGGGGCATAGAGGACACGTCATACTTCCAGAGCGCCTCTTCGGGTGACAGCGAGTTCCTTCTTGCAAGAGTCTCTATCAGAATCGGGTTTTCGGTAGGGAGGTAGCTCGTATTGCAAAGACAATTTTGAAGTTCAATGCCGCATGCAAAGATGAGAAAGTCAGATAGCCCGGCTGTCGTCGAGACGTCAGGGATGTGTCCGATATCTGTATCAAGCATGAGGTCGAGCCTGTTGGAAACCGCGGTTTGACTCACCAAGCTCCTCGACATCGCCAAGTACCATTGTTCTGAAGAAAAACCCGACTAGAAGGTTCATGCGGGATTGGAAAGAAGGGTGATCGATGTTGGTAATGGCGCGCCCCTCNAAAAAACGTGTGGGCGCTGCCAAAGACAATATGCGACAGGCATGACACCGGCAAAAAATGGCCCCCGTGGCATATAGCATCTTCAACTGTAAAAGCTGCATGCGCAGTCGTTGGCCGCATGACACTTGAATGAACAAGTCAGCCGCTGGCTGCATCAATGATAGCGATGCGACTCACAGGGTGTCACCTGCATTGAGAAGGATCATCTCTGCCCTCCACTTCGACCAATCGAGCATTCGCACATCAAGATCAACACTCCATATTGTCGTTGATGATACGTCAGATGGGTCAATGGGTGCAGCAAGGGTCCATATCTTCTTTCCAGTAGCGACTCGAACGAACGTGCCTTCTCCACGACTGTCTATGTGCCAATAATGATGTGCACCCTCGGTCGCGGCCAGGCCAAATCGTATATCCTCAGTGGGCAAAGTACGAACGCAGTGTTCATCTTTCCCAGTGCGGAAAAAAGCCCGAACGTCGGTAGCGTAGGCGCTAGGATGTATGCCGGCAAGAGGGTTTGGAAATGACAAGGCATTCAAGCTCTTTTTCATCTCGGACGGTGCAGCGGAGCAGTTGAGGAGATCTTTAGGGGTCCCTCTGCGAACGCGAACCGAAAAGTCACCCTGTTCATCTGGAATAGATTGGTCTGAACGAATGTGGTGAATTAAACGCTTCGATACTTGTCAAAGTGTACTAGATACCTTGAATGTCAGTTTCACGCGTCAGACTCGTGTTCAGGGAGGCAATGCCTGATGCGTCAAAGCAAATCTTTGGCCCAGCACTTTGGGTGATGACAATGCTCTGCGAGGACAGTATCTTTTGAACCTCGGGAGCCGTCATCGCTTCATATTCGTCTTGCCGTAGACAGCGAAACAGTGATCCTTGGGGATCGTCAATGAACTTTGGCCTGGGTCGACCAAGACAGAGAGCGTCGGTGTAATTCGAGACGCAGGCCTCATAGATGGAAAACCACGTGGTATAATCCTGCTTTAACTAGAATGGAGAAGTCAGAAGATAGGCTATAAGCATCCAGACACAGAGCATACGTGAACGCAGGGCTTATATCGATGACACCGTCCTTGACCGTCCCACAATTCCATCTCCTTGGTCTCCTTAGAGTAGCGCTATATACAGCCATTAGTTCGATTCTGTGCCATACTGAACGCCACGTCTTACCTCAACTAGAACTCCTAGCTGTAAGGGCTGAGTCGTGCCGCCTTCGACCGCCTGTGCATCGACCTAGACCCAAGATGAGCACCGTCATCAGCGAGTTTAGTCGTTGACTTACTGACGAATCCTCCACCTTGACGACGGTGATGATGTCCTTCATGATCTTGAGGCGTTCCGTTTCACCCTTTGGTGCAAGATCTTCGAGGTCCACCAATATCACTTCATTTTCCGGGGTCTGAGCTGAGGTGGAATCATGTTTTCTAAGGTTCTTGGGTTTAACGGTTTTGGTAACACCCGCTGGCTTGACAAATGGCAAACGTGAGGCTTCCCTTTCAGGGTTCTTGCGCCTGGCAGGTTTGGTAACATCGACTGGCATATCAGCTGGTGTGTCTTCGTTTGGATATGGGAGGCTGTCTCTGACGTTCGTCATGGGCTGAGGGTGCTTATTGTTCTGCAGGGCAGTTGCTTCAGTCTCTGTACCCTGCTGCTCCCCTGAATCGTCGTCGCTCTGACTCGCGTCAAGCGGAGCGGTAGAGGGCCCTGGCGTCTTGCGGGCCTCAACCTCTGGCTCTGCTGAATCGTCGCTCTGACTCGTGCCGGACGGTGTTATCGACAGCCCTGGGGTCTTGCGAGCTTCAGGGTCTGCACCACGTTGCTCCACGGAATCGTCGCTGGTAGGACTCGTGTCAGGTGAAGCTGGGGTCACCTCAACATCTGACTCCTGTTGCTCCACTGTATCGCCGTGGTCACAAGATTGTGGGCTGATTAAGGGTGAGGTTGTGGGGTCAGACGCCATTTGAACAGTGCGCCAAAGACTGCTTGCTGGGGCCGCGGCTTCCCCACCTGGCTGAAGGTCTTGGTCTGCTGAAGGACACGAGCCAGTCCCAATCGAAGGGTCGCTCGCAGCACTTGGATCCTGACAGCCGCCTTGTTCATCCAGGAATTTACAGGCAAGGTATGATCGAGAGGCTGGAGGAAGGGGCCAATGGCATGGAAGAGGATCTTCAGGAAAGGCGGTATAGACGGACATCGCCTTATGGTAGAAAATTGGGTATGCTTCGCAGATTTATTGATTAGCCATGCACCATCCATCTTTGTAGTACTCACAGCGGCCAAAATAACCATTCCCGGCGGTGTCTAGCGTGGTATTCCCAAGGAAATTTTTCACAACGGTTTGCAGATGGAGGTATGCGGAAATCGAAGTGTAACGGCCTTCAACGATCCCAAGTATTGCATTCCAAACCTCATCTTCGAGGGCACGCATGGGCGCCGGGGTGTCATTTCCGAGCAACTTCATGTTCTAGCAGGGTGCTGGTAAGGCACTGTCTTCGGGCTCCCAGGAAACTGACTCACCAGCAGTAGCTCCTCATGGCACAGGAACGGATCGGTCAAGTCCTCTGAAACTAGAGCTAAAAGCGGCGATATCGCGGTCACTTGTTGCAAAGCTTGTCGCATTCGCTTTACTTTCTTCATGAGGGGTGCTACGTTTTGGGAAGCTGCGGTTTCTTCGTCAAAGCCAATTTCATCAGCATGGTCAGGAACTTGCAGGTACCCCTTGAAATAGATTGGCATTCAGAACAAGGTTTGGATGCTGGAGTATGGGGGTACACACCCTCATCATGACGCTGATGCAAAAAGCCACATAAGCCATATTCTTGACGACAACTAACACCTTTTTGCCCCTTTTGACGGCTGCTATTTCATCAGCCAGGCGGACAGAGGCATTTGTCTGTGACTTCGCAGCGACTGGAGCCCGGGGTTTAGTGAGAAGAATTTTGGTTGCCGTCTGCCCTTCATCTACAAAGGTCTTCAGCATCTGTGTCAAGTCGGATAGGGCGGCTAAATTCTAGAGCAAGCCTACGTCATTTGGTGCTGGGTAGTTGCAGAGGAGGAAGCCTACCGGCCACTGGCTTTCTTTCCCTACCCAACCATCCTGCCTCTTGTGCCTCAGTGGGCGAGGCAAGGAGCGGCAGCTTGCTGACCCCCTCAATCGAACTAGCACATCATAGAATCTGTAGGCAGTTGTGTACATTGCCAGCCCCTCCGTAACTGAAGGGGCGAGTTTACCACTCATGACGCGATAAATGCTGGTTTTGGGCATTGCTTCCGACTCATCGTCAAGCAGAAGGTCGGCGGGCTTGTAAACACCCCAAGGAATGGCATTGGAAAGGTCTTGATCGAATTTGTCGAGCTGATGAGCAAACGTCTAGTAGTAGCCCGCTGTGAGCATGTGATGGGTGAGCGCCTGGGTGTTAAGCTCACCCGGTATTGACTCCCCGAGGGGAAGTGGTCCTGCAGCGGCGCATCAGCAATTGGAGCGGACGTTGTAAATGGGATGAGAGAGCGGTAGGTAGACGGCGGGCGCTTCATTTTGGGTAACAGTAGCATTCGGACGTTCACTGACTGAGCATGCCACCTGAGCGTGACGAAGTTCACCGCATCGCCACAAGCTTGTCATACATCAAATATTATCAAGCCTAATCACGTTTACGGAAAGCGCTCTTTAACGGGCCGGGATGGCACGGTACCAAGCCTGAGGCTGGTACCAACGGTCGTACTGGGAAGGCTCGTACCCCCGGCGATTGATGCACTGAGTCTAGTACTGCCGGCCCCGAATCTTTAGCAACTTTGAGCCCTGACTAGCAGATCGGGAGCCAATCCAGGTTCGACTAGTACCAATCAGAGCGAACGCTACATGGAGCGCTCGCCAGACGTCCGTTTATCATGGCGAGGAGTGGCAGGAAAAGGCCTCAGGTTCCTCGATCCTGAACATGATTGACGGGCTGGGTAGGGGGTACCCTCCAAATACAGAAACCTGGTGGGAACACGGCATGATGAGCAGCTCCCACTGGGTTCACTTGGCACAGAGACGGGCTTGCGTGCGGTTTGTTACTAAAATTTGCCCGTGTTAGTGGTCATTTTAGCATGTTTCTGCAGGAATCGAGGTGAATTTGGCAGCCTTTGTAGCTCATGACTCAGTCTTGCCCAGGACACATAATCTCTCAATACCCTCTCTGCCTGTTCGGGGGTGCGAGGCTATGGGTCACATTCCCTGGCCAGCTACTAGTCGAGAATCCGTGGGGCTTGTGTGCTACTGTATTCTGTAGAGCTCAAGCGTCCCTCCATACCAGTGGGCCACGCTGCCGATGCAGCAACGAGTTCAAGAATTCAAATTCTTCGCTTGCCGACATGCCGAGATTCTGATTGCTACCGATTCGGTATCTCCCGACTCAGGGTCGACGCTCCATCAACGGTGGCGACGGGATTCTGGGACCTCGAGCTGAGCTGGTACTTCAGCCTGTGCGACGGCCCTGATCGCAAGGCCCGTGATGGCATGGAATGGAAGCCTTGTCATAGAAGCGACACTCTCGAGCCACCGGGGGCTTTTGGTTTCATTGTGTTATGATCCGTCTCGGAGTCTGAGTACAATCCGGCGTGATGCCAGACTCCTCAAGTTAGCCCTCACCGCCTCAGGCCACGGCTCAGTATGTTAAAACTGGCGGGTTGGCCCAGTGTCCCATTGAAGACAGATCCGCCCCGGCCCGGTGATGTCACAAGCTATAATTGAGCGCGCTGAACTGTCACAGGTGTGACAACAGTTTCTCTCAACTTAACTTGCAGGTGAACCCATACCAAGAATATTCACTCACACCATGGCGACCATGACAATGACCTCCAAGACCTCTTTGACTCCTCTGGGAAGACCGGTAATCCTTCTCTGATCAGCTATATTTTCAAGGAATTGACAATTCCCATAGTCCATGTAAGCCCAGCAGCGGGCGAGTGCAAATGCGTGAGCGTACTGACGGTGTAATCCCAGTGATAGCTCCAGGAGCGCTCCAGGATATGGGAACGTGGGTGATCAAGCCGTCCGAGAGGCGGTGAACATGATCGACGACTGCTCCAAGAAGATTCGGGGCGGATGCCCCGAAAGCGACTATACACAGCTCTGGCACGATGTGATGCTCAGTGTCATTGTTCTCGAGCTGGCAGTCGACCATGAACGGCTCTCTTCGTCTGCCATATTGGATGCAAGGTTCTGGATCGAAAAGGGACCGATAGCCGCTCGCATTCCTCGTAAGCCTTCATTTGCCTTCCGTTATTCCTACAACTGACGGTTTATGGTAGAAGAGTACCAGGTAGCATGGAGGGGGGGGATATGAGAAACATCTCAGATCGTCGAGTAGGTTCATCATATTCTGGACTGTCTATTCTCCTATTCTCAAAACTACACCCCATCCTCAGCGGGTTCATTCGGTGGGAAGGCCGGTCGGAGAATGACGGCACCTTCAACCGCCTCGCGGGCTGAGTGAGGCCTCGACGGCCCAGCTGTTCGACCCGCCCTGCATTCGACTCTTCGGATGCTGGCCTCTCAATTGTCCGTACACTCATGCCTGCACACTTTTTACTACCCTATGATTTTTGCCTGGCGCTCTCGTTGGAGGGCAGTATACCCATGGTGGTTTATATTCTTTGTTTCATGTAGTTTTCCGTGAACACAGTCAGATGTAGTCAGATGTGGACGTCACCACACCCAGCCCGACTCTATTACCTCGATGTGGATCGTAGCCTTTCAATATCAATCAGCACAGTTCTGGCAGCCTAAGTTGATATATGAACAAGTGAAGGGAGGAACAAGAGGTAATTATCAGGGGCAAGAAGAGCTTCGGATGGCAACAATTCTACGGGCTATTGAAGAATGCCCGGTATCGGGCCTGGGAGGAGTCTGCAATCTTGTCGACCCCTTTCCTTTGAGATGAAGGAAGCATGCGCAGGAGGACTTTGACAAAATAATACTCATTGATCCACCATCCCCGGAACTGATCCACAAGTCTTCTCGCCTGCTCTAGAGCAGCCTGTGTCTCATCGAGCGTGTCCTTCAAGTCCCCCACTCGCTCATGGAGGAGCACTACCTCCGTTCGCGTTCCCGTCAGCTCGTCCTTCAAATCTTCAAGTTCTTCCTTACGTCTCTGAGCTTGGGCCTTCAGACGACGCTCCGTTCGGTGCATTCGTAAGAGAACTATTTCTGGACCGGCTGTGTTCGGTGCATCTGCATTTAGTAGGACCCTTGTCAGTCCTTGACTGAGCATTGTGATGGAAGTGACCCACATCGCCTTTTGGCTCTGGCGTGACATGCCTCGCTTAGCTCGTGCGGCGGAGCCGGGGCCGTGAATTCCGAGCTATCCATCCGATCGGTGGCGGCGGCGTCGGGTGTGTGGGTGGTGGTGGGGGTCATGGGGCTTTCAAGGGATAGGTAGTAGGGCTAATTAAGATGATTTCAATGAGACGGTTTTTAAAGGATTGGAAACTTGCCATCGGCGCGTGCGAGCAACTAACAACGGTAGAAGGCAGCACAGCCGACCTTGGACAGGTTAGATTTTTGTCCAGAATATAACCAAGCAACCGGTATTAAATTCAATTTTTCAAGTATATGCTATGTCACTGGTGACCGGGCTGTGCCAAATGCATCTTAGCATGTTTCGTAACAGTGAGAGCTGCCAATCCGTATGCCTCGCAGCTCTGGCAAGGGCCAATTCAACGCAAGCGATAAGACTTTGACTGAGTTCAGAGTTTTCCAGAATATCACCTTGATAGGCAGTAAGCCTCGCGGGGCCCACGTTTCAAATTGAGGGTTTGGGGTTCTCATATTACACTGAAGGGTTGACTCAGGTCATAATAAGCAACCTCACTTCCCTGCAGCCTCATTGATTTGAATGCCACGGGATGCTTGAACGTAAACGATTAGGCTTCATTTGAAAAGCGAGCCAAATTTGGTACCACAGGTTTGGTGACCTTCCGATAGTACCATCCATTCAAATCGAGCATCGCGCCGAACTCCTGGAAGAAGGGTCTTTGAATTGGCGCTTTGAATCCCCATGCAGTGGAAGGACAGATAAAGATATCGTACTTCTATGTAGCCTCTGCGTTTGAATAGTCACGGTTTGCTGAAACGTAAATTTCGATAGTATCATCTATTCAAATCGATGAGCATCGCGCCGAACTCATGGATGAAGGGTCTTTGAATTGGCGCTTTGAATCCCCATGCAGCGGAAGGACAGATAAAGATATCGCACTTCCATGTAGCCTCTGCATTGAAATGGTCACGGTTTGCTGAAACGTAAAAAGTTCTTCGTTCACTGGTCAGACGAGAACCCAGGTTTGGAAAACGCATGAACACCGTGACTGCCTGCCATGGTAGGTGAGGAGGATAGCAGGGCTCCCGGATTGAAGTCGAATAGACCTGAATACACCCAGATGGGAGTCAACCTCATAATATAACTGCCCTAGTACTACTGGTAGCCAGTCCCACCACACCGTCATGAGCAGTGATTCTTCTTCCCGCCGCCCTCCCATGCAGCCTGTGCCACTCTCGGCACGATCGAACAGCACTGGCCGGTCAGACGGCGATCCTGCGATATTCCTTGACGCTGCCGATTTTATTGCCGCTCCTGGCATTGCTATTGGCGCTCCCCGTGGTGGCAACTTTGCTGGCGGTGCTCCCAGTGGCAACTCCAATGCTGGCGGCGTTCCCACCGGCCAAGGTGGCAACGCGTCCGACTTGGACACCTTATACCGAGCAAGGCAGTGCTTGGATAGTATTGAGGCGTGGTCAGTCCACCTTACTTTTTCGACGACTCCAACCCGCTGACAACTAGATGTAATTCACTGATTCTAGGTTCCGGAATTGCGCTCACGACGAGAACCTCCGGCACTTGGTTGAACATGCGCGGGTTATGGCACTGCGCCAAATGATTAATTACCACCGTGTATGTGACTTTGGGGTAAGTGAAGCTATGATCTGTGAACGCTTCCAATAGGCTGATTTGCCCTGGTAATCATATTAGATGACAGAGATGTCCGACGTCAGCCCAGGGATGGGCCCTGGGCTTTATGCAGCCCCACCCTCCGTCGGCGCTCTGAAACCGCCCGTTCCGAAGACGAGCGGCCGGGAGAACTTGATCACGGTAGGAACCCCACTGTATGTCGATGATCTTGGCGCTTACCGACACCTTTTATTTTTTAGGCTTTTCAACGCCTGTGGAGGCCTAAGAAGAAGGGACACGCCAAACCCGCCCAGCCGGCGACCCCCCTCGTATTCCCGACGACTGATGGAACATTCCTGCCCACCTACTATGGTGGTATCAGCGTGGCCCCTCCTCCAGACACCTGCGATCCCCGGCCCTGCACGTTGGGTCGGGACCCTGTCTACTTGCCCGACTCGGAAGGCGGTGGAAGCTGGTTCCACAACGCTTGGCTTTATACGAAGTGTACATTGGTTACCGAACACCAAGGGTACCATTGCCAAACGATTCCTTCGCAACCTACGAATTTTCTTATCAGCATGCTCCCACCGATTCCTCCCCGTTCTTCCGCTCAGTCTTCCCCCCCCCGCACAAGACTTCCCGCCCGCGTTCGACGACAATGGGGATGGCCCCGATGACGGCGATGATGGCCCCGATGACGACAATAGCCCTGACAGCGACGGATCTTTCTACGAGTCGGAGGACGTAAACTACTATGGGGCCGCTGGTGCCAGTGGTGGCAAGGGTAAGGAACGTATGACATACTATTGAACCTGAACATTTTCGAATCATGTGTACTTTCTACGCGATGTATATCTTGTCCAAAGCTGTTATAAGACCTGCGATATCTCTTGTCCGCTAGCCTGCTCAGTTATGTTGAGAGCCACCGCCCGGTGCCCTTGCCACTGCCACCGCCGCCAAGGTCACTTGGAGACGGGCGACTCCTGGGCTCCGAATATTTTCAACTATATTGCGCCGAGGTGGCATGTCAAAGCCATGGCAACTGGTGCTAATACTCGAGCAGAGTTGCTGGATACCCGCTTCATGCGGACGCGATATTACGCTTGAAGCCGAATGGCATGGTACCATAGTAAGCGCGGTTGGTCACTCAAGGCTGTGCCATTAGTAGCTCTGAGTATCGTATTGAGTAGGGAAGTGGCACGTAAAAGTCATGGCAACTGGTTCAATACGCGAGCACAATTCCCGAATGCCAGCTTGACACAGACGCGACGTTACGCGCTAGATCAAATTGCAGCTTGAGGCAGAAGACATATTTCACGGTAGTATATATACGGGGTGGCTAGAAGTTGGCCGCTACAATCCCAACAACATCTACCATCTACCCTCTAGCTTTCTACAATGGAACCTCTTTTCCAAACTCCAGACCCCCGAATTGTAGTGGCCCACTTTTTGCGCCAGGTGGAAGCCTTTCACGTTCACACCAAACACTCCACCCCTCGCCCTATGCACTACGACTCTAGCATGCAATCCGTCGTGGATTATCCATGGTACGTTGTAAGCATACCCGTTGTCATTCAACGTCGTGTTAATTGCGGTCGGAAACCAGGCCTTACGACCTGGAGATGGGACGCCGGCTGTTCCCAAGCGAATTCGAGGGCTATCGACGCACACATGAATTTGAAGCTCCAAGCTGTATGTGTGCTCACCTTGATGGCCAGGACTACACCGAATCTCGGATCGGTATTGTGGAAACCTTGAACGACGATCGAGACCGCAACCTTTCGACCTTACATGGCGAATATGTCGCAATCTGCGCGAAGCAGCGTTGCGGATACTTGCGTGAGTGATGCAGCACAGTCAAGGCCTTTGCCAATTCTGACCCAAATCTCAGTCTGCTTGGAGAGATTCTACGCCGTAGGTCATCTCAAACTACGAAAATGCCGCAAAAGAGGTAAGCACTCGATCCTTGGCTCAGCGTTAAATGACATATTGACGCCAAGCCTTCACCAGCTCAGCCACTGCCACCGCAAGAGCTGACCTGCATTTCATCTCTTGGACGATCTCTTTCCGGGGGTAACGGCCTGTTCCAGGTGATGCAGGACGCGGTCGTTCGCGGGCGACCTAACGGAGGTCAGTACCTTTTGGCGCTAAACATCGCCATTTCTGAGATAATTGGCAGGGCTTGAAGCAGAAGACCCCGCCGACCAACAAGCAGAGAAGAGTGCTCTCTATCGTCACCTTCAGACCGGGGTATGCGAACACCGATTTTGGGCGACCTTCGTCCAATGCGTTCGCTGCCGAAGAATCATGTTCCGCGACACTTTCGCGGTTAATCACTCTTTTGAGTGCCTCAATTTCAACCGCAACACCGACCCGATCCAGGCCCGTGCCCCCAACGGCCCAAACCCTCGTCGCATTAGGACAAGGTTTGAGGCCACACCAGGGGATAGACCTGAAACGCCATCTCCAATTCGTTCTACTGCTGGCAGACCCCTCTTCATAAATCGAACACCTCTTGAAGAAGTAGAAGAGTTTGACCCCGATACAGAAGCGGAGAGTAGTGACTTCGAGATGCCAACCCTACAAGAGCTTTTGGCTGAGAGGAGAGGGTGATATAGCCTCCTTAGAGTCGCACTTAGCATAGATATTTCTTCCCACCTGTACATACTGAATTGCGCAATGTGTGATACGTTGACTGCCAAGATTGCATGTAACTTGCTGCGGGCTGTGCTAAATTGACCGGCCCGGGAACGCGGTCACATGCTTCCCCTGCCATTTTTGACGGACCCTCGTGCCAGTTTGATCTACTGCGCCTCAATCACGGCTCTCCCCGGCCGCCTCCTTCAACCTGGTTCGAAGACCGTGACGACATTGTCCCCGCTCGGCGAACAGTTGTTTCTTTCAGGTGTTCGGCCTCTTCCCTGTTCTTTTTGCTCGCATTTCAAACTTGAACAATGGTGGGCGACTGCTGTCTAATACCCATGCTGGCTAAATCCCAACTTCGTCAACGACAGTCTGAATATGAACGAGCCTCCGAAAGCTCGTTTCCATGCGCCGGATGCAAGAAGACCTTCGCCGCCTCGTGGACTCTTGATTACCACAGCCGACAATGTCAGGGAACCAAGAGGGAGCTTTCAGATCTCCTGGCCCAGACAAAGGTCATTTGGGAAGCCAGGAAGCGGCGCCGTATTGATACACAGGGTGTGAGCGCCGAAAACTTAGTACCGACACGTTCGGTGGGTGCCACTTGGTTGTGTGATGGCGCGCGCTGAGCTTAATTGTGTTGGCTTCAGGCGAATCAACCAAACGCACCTCCTGCTGTGCCAAACCTCACCGACCTTCCGGGCAATGCTGTACGCTTTTCCACGGCACTATAGCCCTATCGTCTCTCTGACATCTTGACGTCCTCAAGAACATAGACCAACCCATCGCAATGAGAAAGTCTAGCAGACGGATTCGCCTCCCCGCCCGCTACCGGGATGACGTTCTTCCCGAGCGTCCCCCACCCGTTCAGCTCGATAGAGAAGAGGATTCTACCTCAACGGTCGTCGACTACACCTCCGCTACTGTCGCCTCACAAGCAACTGCAGCGAATACTTCAATATCCCTCGTAGCGTTTCGGTCTCGACCAAGTGCGTTTGGCGTCACCCGACAGTACGCCATGCCGCCTGGATCTCGCTTCATTCATGATCCCGACCAAAGCATCACTTTGTCTGATCTCACCGACATCCCAAGCCAGGGAACCGTGGCCCGGTGTCACAAGTACGGTCCCTTTTCAAATCAAAGCGCCTTGTCCCTTGCCCATTGGTACTGGAAATCCCCGAACAAATCGATGCGCGACTTCCATGATCTGCTTCAAATTATAAAGAACCCTACCTTCTCAATCCCCGATGTTGCAAACACTGGTTGGAACGCAGCCTTCCGCGCTCTGGGTGCAAACAGAGAAGACCTTGATGACGCTGATAGTGCATGGATCGAAGACGACGGATGGAAGACGGTGCCTATTTCCATCGATGTTCCCTTCCACCGCCGCATGAAGAACCCCGGCACCCACTCATACTTCGTTGGCAACATGCGCTGTCGCAGCATTGTATCAGTCATTAAAGAGAAGCTCACCAGCCAAACCGACCAACCCCGATTTCATTACTACCCTTTCTCCGCCACTTGGAAGCCTGCACCTCATTTCCCAGAAACCCCTCTCTATGGAGAACTCTACATGTCGCCCGTATTCCGGGAAGCCCACGAAGAGATTCAAAAGCTCCATCTCGATGATGAAGATTGCAATCTGGAGCGCGCGGTCGTAGCGCTGATGTTCTGGTCAGATTCCACGTCTCTCACATCATTTGGTTCTGCGTCGCTTTGGCCTATCTATATGTTCTTCGGCAATGAATCGAAGTACCGTCGTTGCAAGCCAACGGAGCGATTGTGCAACCAAGTTGCTTATCTCGAATCTGTATGTATTCCTTCAACATTGTTTGTCTTTGCAGGCGTATCTATTGCTGAACGGCATGTACAGTTATCCGATAGCTTCATTGATTTTCTCAAGGAGAAGAACGAAGGCAAAGTTCCATCTGACGCACTGATCACCCACTGCAATCGTGAAGTTTTTCACAAGCAGTGGTCATCACTGCTTGACGGCGAACTCATCAGTGCAATGCAAAGTGGTATCGTCCTGACCTGTGTGGATGGGCGGAGGCGCCGCTTCTTCCCTCGGATCTTTACCTACTCTGCCGATTACCCAGAGAAGTAGGATGACCTATCAGTAGCGGATAAGACTTCAGCTAACTCGTTTGCGATTGCCATGTCACAGAAGTCTCGTTTCGACCATTCGAACTAATGGGAATCACCCTTGCCACCGCTGCCTCGTCACTAAATCCAAGTTTGATCTCTCCAAACTTGGTGCACCTGAAGACTCGGAGAGGCATTCACGGCTGCGCGACGCGCAGAAGCAAATGAAATCCATCGCGGACGCGCGAGTCGAAGCATTTGAGGGCGGGTTCGCAATCGATGGTGACCGAGTTGATAAACACCTGAAAAACGAGTCGCTCATCGCGGTTGAGGTGCGAATCGTTTGTCAGATATAGACACCTTCAATTTCTGAGGCCCATCTCCATTAGAATGCATTGCAAACATCTCTGGCATCCTTCGATTTCAGCATCCTTTCCACTCTCGTAGTTGATCTCCTCCACGAGGTCGAGATTGGCGTTTGGAAGCGGCTCTTTATACATTTCATCCGGCTACTCGATGCGTTTACACGGCCTTCTGGACCAACTCTTGCTGCCGAGCTCGACTTTCGGTAGGAACTCTATATTCAGTTGGTTTGGCTGCAATCGACTGATCTCTCCCAGATATCGATCCACCCCAACCTTTGGGCAGGATTCCATCCGTAAATTCTCCAGTAATGCATCCGAGATGAAACGTAGAGCAGCTAGGGACTATGAGAATCTTCTCCAGGTATGGGTATCCTTCAATGACGAGCCGACATCCGACTGACGATCCTCAGTGTGCTATCCCAGCATTCGAGTCCTTGCTGCCTGAACCGCACAATACAACCCTCCTTAGAGTGTTGTACAGCTTCGCCCAATGGCACGCCTTAGCAAAACTCCGGCTACACAACGACTTCACTCTAAAGCTTTTGGAATACTCGACAACACTTTTAGGTGCACAGGTTAGGAGTTTTGACAGGGATACGTGCTCGAAGGTGGTAACCCGAGAGCTTCCGAAGGAGGCAGAGGCACGGGCTCGCCGAAGTGCTAAGAACGGGGGTTCTGCCACCACTTCCCGAAAGCCGGTTTCTTTGGGCATCTACACAATAAAGTTCCACTACCTGGGAGACTATGTTACAACGATCCAAAGATTTGGGACGACAGATTCTTACTCGACCGAGACGGTGAGTCAACACTTCGTTACTTGCTGTGATGCCCGCTTACCCTGATGCCTTCAGGGAGAACTTTTTCATCGTCAGCCGAAGTCTTGGTATCCACGAACGGACAAAAAGGACTACCAACATCAAATGGCCCAAATCGAACGCCGTCAGGCCAGGCTCGCCGCAATACGAGCAAATTTGTCCGAAACACCTGTAGCGGAGACACAACCCATGGCATCTCCAGATTTACCGTATGCCATGGGAATGAACCAAAACAGCCCACAGGATCTGCATTACTTCGTGACTCATCTCAGAGACCCCTACTTAATGGTAGGTCAAGCGATGCCAAACTCACAACGGTTAAGCTCACACCTTGTTTTGAAGGATTTCATTCCCAAGCTGAAGCAGCATCTGCTTCCACGCGTCATTCAGCGCATGGGATTCTCGCGTGGTGCGTCCCTCGACTTGGAGGAATGGACCTCTGTGAAGATTCAACACGAACGAATATATGAACATAAAGTCGCGAGATTCAATTTTACCACTTACGACATGCGAAGAGATGAAGACGTCATTCATACGAACTCCTCCCAGCATAATGTTATGCTATTGAACGCTAGTTACACGCCCGGCAGCCAGCAAAGCGAACACCCCTACATTTACGCCAAGGTTTTGAAAATCTTCCATGCGAATGCATCTTTTGTTGGAGTCCTTCCCGATGGTACAAGGCGTGACAAGCTGCATCGCCTAGACTTCCTCTGGGTTCGATGGTATGCCGTTCGATGCCACAGCGTGGACCTTTCTCTGGTCCAAGTGAAGCTTCGTCCCCTCACGGACGTGGACGCCATGGGGTTTATCGATCCCGCTGATGTGATCCGCGGCACTCATCTTATCCCGCGATTCTCATGTGGCAAGTTAGACGAAGTAAACTCCCGTTGGAGTACCGGCGGACCGGATCTATGGAACACATACTTCGTCAATAAGTGGGCCAACCTTGCTGCTCTTGACAATAAATCCACTGACGCCGTTTTGCCAGGTTTGTTGATCGCGACATGTTCATGAGGTACCAGTGGGGAATGGCCGTCGGGCATAGGTACATGTACCCTGACTTTCCGCCGCCTGCCATTCCTCCTATTTCGCCTGACTTTGACTTTTGCCTGTTACAGCCAGCAGCTACCCAACAGGGCCACGCAACCCATGGTGTGTATTCCGAGAGTCATTCGATCCGATTAGCAGTTCCCTTAAAATGTTCGTTACAGCAACCACACAGCCCTCAGCACCAGAAATAGGGTGCTCCGACTCGTCACCAAGCAATTGCACACTACCTCCATCTCAGTCAGCCGACGATGGAATTCAGGACGAATATACTGAAAGTGATCCTCGTCAACCCGATGAACTAAACGAATTAGATGAGTTGGATGATCGAGAGCTGGTAGCATACGATGACATGTACCCGATAGACTACGCTTGACATACTATCGTGTGCAATGGGTTGCAAAACGGAAAGCGATCGGGCACGCTGCTACGTTACCGTTAGGGCTAGCAACAAATTATTCTGCATTTTTATGTCGCAACTTACTGGCAGTGCCAGTTGCCATGGGCACGCTTAGCCTCTTGACAGGACACTCCCGGAAGTCTACTACGGCACCCAACCCGAGCATGGCCCCAATTGAACTTCGTGGCTTGCGGTAACTTGAGGCTGAAGATCTATCGGGCTAGCGTACTGATACATAAACCACCACCGGCATGCCAGGCGAGTCAGTGCCACGATACTATCAGCAGCCACTCCTCTCTCCTTTGCTCTCACCTCGACCCCACTCCACCGTCGTAGCAATTGTCATTGGGCATCTGCCAATGGCCAGCGGTATTCTAGACCCCAGCACGGGAAATGAAAGCTCGCAGGCGAACAGTACCCGTTTGAAACGCGGACTCCCCGAGGTCTTCACAAGCGCTGGACCGGTTAGGAAACAGCACGTCTAAGTCATTCCAACTCCACGGTCGTGCCACTGACTACCATTTCCTGTCTTTAGGGTGAAAACAGACCCATTAGTCGGGTATGGCCGTCATTTTGGCAGAACGGTTAGCACATTTTGTCGTATACAAACCCTCATCAAGAACGGACTTTCAAGGACAGTCCAACTGGAATTGGGTCGTCTTTTTGAGAGCGATCTTTCACCAAGGTGCGCCTTCCTCCACTCTTTCTTGAAAGTGGTAAACCATTGAGGGTTGTAACAACCCTGCCTACAGTGAAAAGAAGGAGCACGAAGTCTACTGCCAGCTCCTGGCGCTGTCTCCCAACCTGGAAGAGAGGCTCAGCACAGGATCAGAGCAAGAGCTGTACTACGTTGCGGAGATGGTGCAGTACCATTAACTCACTGGCTTAGGACAGCTGATAACCTCGTCCATAAAGATAACCAAGGGAATCAACGCAGCTCGTGCAGATGATTGCAAATCGCTGAAATCCGCCGTTGTTGATCTGATCACGCCATTTAGCGGGGTTTTGAGCCCACCAATCCAACGCAATGTGAAGACCGATCGTGGTTTCTATCATGATACAACTGGCCAGCTTCTCTGCCCAGTAAATCTGGATTGGAATGATCCCAAGTAAGTCAGTTTACCAACGTCTGGTAGCGCCGGATCCAGTGACCCTGGCTCACCTACTATCAGAATTCGCAGGGATCTCAAAGCTGGCACCCTTGTGCCATCCGGAGACATGTGGCCTCGATTCATTTACAGGGACTATACATACGATCCCACAAACCCTTGGGAAGGCCTCCTGCAAAGTCGGCTTTTGGTTTCGGTACTCGAATTTTTTGGTTTCTCTGTAACCAGTGCCTGACTCTTGACTGATTTTGTCGCTACTTATTAGGCCTTCAAGCATGTCTTTACCTCTCCGAGTTCTGTCAACGACCGGAATGAGAATCGTGCCACTAGGTCCTGCAATGCTCGCATACACGGCATGAAATCTGTTACTGCTCCATCGATTGCATACATCGCGACACAGGTATGACACCGATGAATTAAGCCTTCCACTCCGTATTCCAGTCAGTGTATACACGGGCTAACTATCGATCACCAGGTCCGATTTGCACTCTGTTCGGCCAGTATATTTTCGCGAACCGATCGGGTAACCGACTCCGAATATTTCTATAATCTCATAGTTGAGGTATTGGAGGATCCAGAGGAGCGAGAAGAGGCCGAAGAACTTCTCAGGTGGTGGAACAGGTACTTTGCGCAGTGGCTTTGAGAGACTGCTCGACTGATTATTTGCGCTAGACAGATTTTCCCGAAGCTCAATACATCAGATAGCCGCACAATCCACGAAGAGTCTGTCGTCGCCAGAATCAAGCTCCGGCGCAGAGAACTGCAGCGAGAACATGAAGCCGAACGTTCCCAACTCCCTTGAACGCAGATCCTGGATCCCCAGCAGCTCGACTAATTTTTCCCCCATTCCGTATCATTTCTTGCACTGAGCTCCCGCTCCCCAACCACACTCAGCCTGTTCCCGGCCATAGGGCCACACTCTTGTAACTACCTTGTCCATGACCATAGTACACCCCCCTTGAACTTAACAATTCAGACTGTCTGTGCGGACCGTTTAGTTAACAGCGTCCCATCCGAGTCATGGTTTGAAGGGCATCACCCAGATGGGAGAAGTGAACTGACTACGCTAATGACGAAGCTGGTTGAGCCTCGCCAGGTGTGAATTTCCATCATCGAGCTGTTGAACGGGCTATCTAGCTACTAACCCCCGCCTCGGAGTCACGCCAAAGGGAGACCGAACGTCTGGCTTTTGAACGACATCCCGTCACTGCCATACGCAGACGGCGCGATAATCCAAAGTTACACTACCGAGCAAGGATCGGGAGCGGGCAGCTTGAACCCGCTGGATCCCTTCAGTTGACCTTTACATACATGGAACGTCCAGTTTAACGACGTCCCGTCACCGTAAACTTACCACCGAGCTGAGGGGAGCGGGCCATCTAGTTTAACGACGAGCCGCTGGATCCCTTCAGTTGACCCTTTCATACACGGAACGTCCAGTTTAACGACGAACCGCCATCACAAACGTACCACTGAGCAGGGCGGAGCGGGCCATCTGGTTTAACAATGACTTGCTGGATCCCTTCGGATGACCTTTTCATACACGGAACGTCTAGTTCAACGACATTGCGTCACCGTAGACGTACTACTGAGCGGCAGGGACTCGGCGGAACGATTCGAGGATGGCCGCTCTGAATAGTAGCTGAGTGGTACGGAGAACTTGAAGAAGTAAGTCGTGTTGAAAGATGCGTGCAGGATCGCACTGGTACCATTGGTGCTAGCACCTGGCGGCCTTAGTAGTAAGGTGGCAGACTCTGAGGCTCACCGTGACTGCTGGCAGTGGTGAGTCGCTCTGACTCATTTACTCGCACGCCTCGTCGGAGTTCTGGTAGAGCGGAGTTCGACCGGTTGGCTGCGGCGCTGAGTTTATATTCGGAGTTCAACTTGACTCTACCTCTGAGGTTCGGGTTCCGACAATTGGGGAGGAGCCTTCAACTGGCAGCGACCCAAGGAGCTGGACTCGTTCGGCCTCCTCAGTATCCAACTACTAGAGCTGGACTCCCTCAATTATATGCCATTTCGATCCTCTCAGAGTAGGGCGGACATTAAACGACCCTCTTACTTACGCAAGGATTCGGCTGGTACCACAGACTCGAACTTCTCAGAGGGCGACGCCCCCTTCGAAAGATTTGGTTAGTAGATCCGTGTCTTTTGACCCCATGAACATAAACTTACGCTAACCCCGACTAGTGTAGAGCATTCAGTATGGAAGTCCTGGGGTATCCGTACCTGGCGCACCCTCCAGATCCGCTAGTCCCTGGTCGGCACGGAATTCCAAGCGCGATCCTCCCGAGACATAGAGAAGACAATACAGGCTGCAAGACGGCTCTCAAGTCTCGAGGATTCCTGTACAACATAGACGGTCGGACTTACTTCTCACCAAACTGCAATCGTCCCAACGTAACCCCTCCTCCTCCCCTCTCCAATGCGAATGACGGGGTTTTGCAAGGCCGTGACTATCAAATGCCCGATATCTGCAAACCGCAATGGTGGACTAAAGCTCATGGATATCTCGCCTTCACGCCCCTCTTTCCGAACGTTGCTACCCCACCGTTCCACCCACTTTCGCACATGCCAAGGGTCATTTATGACCACGAATGTAAGCTTCCCATCCCGGAGCAGAAGGTCTGGTCAGCGTGGCAGAAACTGCAATTCCAGATTGCTGAGGCCACTCACCTTTTGCTGTTTGCTTCCGGAGCCGCTGCCGTGCGTCCTGCCTATCCTTGTGCCCGGGTCGATGCCAATGTGGAATTAGGGAAGGGGCTAACAAAGGGGGGGTTTGAAGAAGGACATTTTTACCGCTTTTTCTTGGTTCTCAGTCTGGCTGGGATGCCTTTCGTATGCAGTTGCTGTGAGCGAAGTAATGTCTGACAGGGCGAAAGAAGTAGGGGTTTGTCATCTACCGGGATGGGTGGAAACGCTGCTAAAGGGAGATCAACAAGACCGGCGCAGGTATTACCGCCATACAGACGAAAGGGCCATCGTGTTTGGACGAAATTTTCGTATCAGACCTTCAAAACACCTGCGTCTCTCGGTTTGACGGGTCGGTGGAAAGGGTTGGGGTCTTTGTCAAAATCCCAGACGGTGACTTGGAAGACCTGGTGTCGATCGATTGGCTGTGTGAAGTGGGTGTCCCCATTTGGTACGAGTGGGGAGCCAGAGAAATGGAAATCGCCTCCAGGTACCCCTTCTGGCAGCGCTACGCTCCTCCCCCCGATGCAGTTCTCGTGTACCCGAATTCTGGTTGCAATCACAACATAAAACTTTTGACCTATACTGGCCCTCCATCATCTGGTGCGCTTTGTCCTTCAACTGCGAATGTCCCAGAGGCGCGAAGGGCAAAGGCTTATCCGAAACGGCCCGAGCCAGCGCCCAAAGAAAGAACCTGGGAAGTGCATTTTGAAGAGCGTGCTGCTCGTAGGGCTATCCTGCTCTCACAGGAGTTGGCAGAGGAGAGGGTAAAGCGGGAAAACCGGGAGCGGTGTCCGCCCACCAACCCGCGAAAAACTCGCTACTTCATTTGGGAAATGGATCCTACCAGTAATGCATTCGTTCGGAGGCRCGCTGATAAAGACGATATGGACGACATCTTTACAGAAAGTGGAAGGTTTGGGAAGAGGCAAGCGAAATATGACAGTGTGTACAATGAATGGGACCTGTGCGAGTACTTTGGTCCTCCAGACGAAGAACAGCTCGATTACATGGCTCGAACATGGGCTGATTATGAAGGGAAAACCTTTGAAGAAGAACTTGCACGGTGTCGCGCTTATTATGGGCTCTCTCCACTGATACAAGGGACAGGGGGCGATGGTAAATCCTCTCCAGACAAAGTATCCCTTCTAAATTCAATCAAGGTCGATACAGCTTATCCGGGTGAGCCACCAACGCAACCGTCTGCCCAGACAGAAGTTCCAATTACGGCTTATAAACTGTTTGGCTACACATTTGCTTTCGCGTCCCTCGCCAGCTCTGCGACGCCTGGATCCTTGCAATGTTCACCATCCAACTCAATTGATTCCTGCCTTGGCCTTGTTCCCAAAGTTTTGGGCATATCCAAACTCGTTCCCCGCGAGGATCCGTTTTGGCAGTCTGCCAATGGTCAGAGTGTTCTTAAATTCGTCAAATCTCTGGCCAAAGGCTTTCCGTTGCACGAGTGTTGGGACCTAGCGAAGGGTAGTGGGATGCCAGTCATAGCCCTCCCAAGATTCAAAGATCTCCGGCGGTCAATGGCATCGGTACATGTACTCATTGAGGAGTGGGACAACGTCAAAGGTCGACAGAGCCGCCTTGTCGAAGAGGCTCGAGAGGCTTTCTGGTTTGCCAGTGATCATGGCCAAAAGTGGCTCGTAGGCTGCCTATCTCCCGGCGTTGCTCTTTTGATCTGTCGATTGGACCAGTCGCTATCCGATCCCATGGCGCTTGCCCATGCCCTGCTTGGTCTCGGGGTTTGTTTCCAGACTTGGAGGTCGGTGTCAAGTCTTCCTAATATCCAACTTCGATCTACCACCCATTGTATCCAATTTCGGAGCAACAGCTACCAATACAGCAAGGACGACTACGAAAGCTACCTACATAACCGTCAAGAGCTCCTGATGGGTTCAGCAGGACGTGCAGCACTTCTCAGAGGGGGTATTGTGTGGAGGTTGGCGATGGAAGACATCGGGTTTGGTGCTGTCTTCGCTGGACCAAGCCGTACAGCGTTTGAAGGCCATGGTGTAACTCATGGAACTGGGTATGGGGGATTTCTGATCGATGACAATTTGAGCGCGGATGCGGCAGATTGCATATGTGGCCATTACGATCATTTAATAAGTAGGTTTCTGCTTGCATTTTATGATGCCTGTTCTTCTACTTATTTTTTCCCCAGGAGAAAACGGTGAACTTGGTCAAATGGGTAGAGTGTCTTGGTGGCCGCCCATCGATCCTTGGGAGCAACTTTGTGGCCCTTTAGGTTGGACTACGGACGCAGAAACCCATTACCTTCAGCGACTGGAGGAAATCGAGAACAGTTACAAACCATTACCCCGTAGTGAATGGAAACGTAGACTTCGACGATCGTCGAGGAGAAATCTCGGGAGGTCATTACTAGGAGGGAGGTTCGGTGATCCAGCTTTACTCTCGCTCTGCCGTTATGCTCCTTTCTTCACCATCTCTCTGCATCAAATTGTCATTTTGGAATCCGGCTTCCGTCTGTTCTCTTCATCGTTACGATTATTCAGACGATAACTACTCAAGCATAAGTCACTCACATTTTACTAATGATAGTGTTCAATTCAATGTGCGACTGTTCTTTGCTAATGTTGCCTCTGAGTCCTTCAAGTTCCCTCTTCAACTTCCCAATCGTACAATTGACCACCTACTATCCGAATGTACTACTAGTAAAAACCAAGAAGTTAAGTTCAAGTTAGTACTGCATCATGCCGCCATCCCATCCATCACTCCACGTGATCCATGGTTCGTTCAAGAAAAGGCAGAATCGCAGCCCAGCCCTTCATACTTACTCCCTGGTCTCATCTTGGGCTTAGCGCATGACCCCATGAAGTATATCCCTATTCAGCTGTCGTGGGCTTTGCTGTTAAAGTGGTGTGCAACACACGCCAAGGACGATGCTCTGAACGGATCTGGTGGCGGATGTGCGGCTTGCGGTGTACGTGTTCACCTTTCCTCATTACTCTCATGATGCTCACTCATGCGCAGCGAAATCCCCGCCCATAGCGTTTGGAGGATGTGCAGTCATCAAAGGACTGCTCTGGCCTGCTCCCTGGGGACCAGGAATACGTCCTAAACGGTACTCGGGCTGACGCTATGCGATTTTGAGACCACACCAAACTGGCTCTGGATTTGTGGTCATAATTTGCCGGAAATGTGAGTGCAGCGAGCAATTCAGATATACGAAGCACTTAACAAGCATCTCCATCTCTCACACCCACCTCTTTACGAAAGATTTGACAGGTCACCCTTTCAAACTGAAACATCGCTGCGATCCGCTCTGTCACCAGCGTCTAGCCAATGCTCGCCGGCCTGGCGATTCTGGAGATGATAGCGAAGACAGCGACAAACCCGACTTTGAGCTCAAAGAGGAGCTTCAAGCACTCTTCGAGGGGCCGTTGAAATCCCCTGAGCAAGCAAGTGCCAAAGGTACGCAGGCGTTATCTCTTTCGTTCCTAGATCTTTCCTCCTAAAATCGTTATTAGATCAGAACATGAACGACCTGGTGGGCCTAGAACGAAAACTTGTGGAAAGCGGAGGGGCTTCCATATTGCTACTGCTGCGGGCGTCAGCAACGAGGTTTATTGTGATCTCTTGGTGCGTTCCTCATTTCACTCTCTCGAGACGGAATGCTTGAGCGACCCTTTTTATAGCCGACGGCTCGGAAAGGCTGGATCTTTTTGGCATCAAGTTCAAGGACACTTTCAGCCAACGAGAGCTCCTCAGAAAGCGCCAAGTAATGTCTCCTTATGTACGTTAATTACCACTTCATCCTCCAATATCCACATCAGCGGTCATCAATATTTGATTTCGATCCCCAGACGACCGAGAACTTCCCCGAGATCATACAAAACATCGGTATCGTCATTTAGGGCTTGTCGACGCGCTTACCCAGTACCGCTTCAGCAATAAGTGTACTGGTAAATCATCCCCGAATTCCACTGGCTATGGCTTATCTCTGTATCCATCTTCAAACTACACTACATTTGTTTCAGATCTGCACCCACACCCTATCCCGCTCTCCCTGTATATGTTTCCTGAAATTATAATACCTGGATTATACTGTGATATTTCGTGGGTTACCAGGCAACTACGCCCGGAGATGCGGTGGTAATGCCATGTGCATGAACCTGGAAATGCATTGGGAACTCTAGTGATACTAACATGGAAATCAACTGGTTGCCCCTGAGCATAATTGCCTGGAAAGGACAGGGAGATTTGCTTCCAATGTTTGAGAAAATTTCCTGTAGCAAGCCCAGACTTTTTACCTGGTCGAATATCTCTGGATATTCTCTGGATAATTGTGGGCTTTCCAGAAAAAAGTCCGGTATATCCAGAGAAATTATGTGGAAAGTCCAGGGACGTCGACCAGGACAAGATTCAGTGTCAAGGTCTTCCAATTCTCTCGTTTCAGACCCTTGGTTGCCTAACTAGAATTTTTCCATGACTATGCAGATACAAGCAAGTAAAAAANGTTCCTTGACCTATACCATGACTCGGAAGGCTATTTTCATCATACCTTACAGCTGGTTGCATATCGATAGACCATAATCGGCCACGCTCCCCTTTTGATATTTGTTTATCTGTGGAGCGTACAAATAAAATGTGACGTCCAAACGGCCTCGGTCGTTGATCTCAACGGTCACCTCCCTCACTGTAAAATCCTCTCAAATTTATTTAATTGCTGCGCCACTGCTCCACCGCTAAAGAAATCAAAGGGGAGCGCAGCGGATTCTGTCTGCAACCAGCTGTACCGTGAGCCTGACCCAAATTTGGTAATCATTCAGCGATCCAAACAACAGGAAAGTTCCTGACCTATACCAGGCATTATCAGAGTTGCCAGGTCTATCGGACTGATGGGGTTGGCAGCCGACCAGGAATCAGCTAGATGACCGTCACAGCCATGGGTGGACCCTGACTCCGGCTGTGATGGGGCTCGCTGACCATGGCTGTGTTCCCTACCTTTCCCTAGGCGTCGGAGTTTAAATCGGTGATGGTACTGCCAAATGCGGTACCATCCACAAGGCGAGCGTTGTGAGGTCCGTTCTTGCCACACCAAGTCTTTGCGCTTTGCCTGTCATGGTATTCTACACTGAAATTGGTTGAAAGAGAGTCCTAGTAATGCATGAGGATACCCTAAATCAAGGTGAAATCAGAAGTCTAGTGCTGACAGTTCCTGCACCTCTCAAGAGTGAATAATGAACATAAGTCTGAGTTGAATGATTGTGACAAGGCGTATCTGGTATTGCCGGGTTTGTACGCATTCTGCGAGCACAGCCAAGAGAAGAGAGATAGAACCAAGTCAAAACTCACCGCAAAAACTCGAAAATATGAGTAGGGCATTGGTCATCTTCATCAACACAACAAAGGCAGCATACTGAAGTGTTTAGGGTGTTGATTAAGGCATTCTTATAGCCATTTGAGACATAAAGGCTACAGAAAAATAGCATCAAATGCAGCACATGAAACAAAACCTGAACCACCAAGATGTGGACCAAAACTTCTGCCAGCTCAAGTTCCCACTATGCCTGAAGAAGCTTGGATCTGAGGGTATGTGTTATGGTGTATTATACATCTGCATAAATGGAATACCTCAAAGAGTTTAATAAAAGCAAAGGAATAAATCAAGAATTTGTCCCAAAGAGTCTAACTAACTGTCTTGTCTTCCTCTGCCTTTGGCCAAATGACAAGTTCTGGGTTTTTGAATAGAATTTACAAGATGTACTTAGTATCAACAGGTTTATACTTGTCTTGCAGGTATGACAAGAAAATTAATGAAAGAACAGAGCTAAAACTCATCATGAAACCTCAATAAAAAGTGTGATGCATTGGCCATGTTCATTGGCACAAAAGGTGAAGCGTTCCAGAGCCCCAAGAGTGCCAATTGCATTACTTTTATAGCTGTTGGAAACCTGAAAGCCACAAGAGAATAGCACAAAAGAAAATAAATCAAACAAAGCCTAACCCACTGAGATAGAGACCTTGGCATCTCTCTACCCAGATACCTGTATGCCTTAACAGGCTCAACTTTGAGTGAGTGCTGTGCTATGCATTAGGGCTCAATAAAAGAATGTTATTTGAGAGAGCTTATAAAGCCAGAAATTAAAGAAATTGATCAAAAACTCACCTCATGATGTTGAAAATATCATCCAGCCTCTGATACCCTCGGCTCAGAGAATCGAACACAATTATGGCACTTCTAGCGGCTCAATTGTATCGTAAAAAGGCTCATTTCAATAGTATAGATTGTGTGTTCCCAACTCAAATAACAGCAAAAGGAACGGTCACATTCATGTTCGAGATATTGAGGAAATCGCATAGGAGTGGATCTGCCAGCCCGGAACAACGGATCAGTTACCTTATCATATCTTATCAAGATCCGCTAGGGAAATCAAAAGAAATGCTTCCAGAAAAATGGGTATCGCACATATTGATACGGAAATCTGTGAGCTCGCTTCCAAAAATGAGGGAATTCTTCCTGATTTTTCCTGGAGTTTTTCGTGCGCTGGTGATTATTTAACGAGGTAGGGAAAGGTAGGGAATTCCCTACCTCGGTGGCTGTGATTTCAATATTACTAATATCCCTTCTGGGAAACGCCCTTCCCTGACCGGCGGTGCTCTCTTACCTTGACAACGAGCACAAGCAACTTGCCCTATCAAGTGCGAGTTGCTATCGAGGTGGGCTATAACTCTTACTCTTTTCTTATTTTTCTCTTTCCCTTCGATTTTTTTTATTTTTTTATTTATATTTTCGAACACACACATAGGTAGCGAGCCGTGATGGCCTCGATGGCGTCCATCGTCCGGACGGTAAATATCTCCTTGACCCCTGCGCCTTCTATCTCTTAATCTTTTTATACACGTGTCTCCATACAGGCTCTCCAATAGCTGACGCAAGGTTATCAGATAGTTAACGATGTATGCTCTGGATCCTTGCGGACCTCTCGCATCATCACAGTTAACCACTTATTCTGCAATCAGTCAATGGACCCATGAACAGCGCACTCTCCTCACAAGCAGGACCAAAGCTTACCAGCAGCAATATTTCGAATGACTTGCAATTGTTCAATCTTAATAATACCGCCTCCAGGACCTCCATTCAAAGTACGACAGCTCGCGGCTGTACTAACAGCATGACAGGTTCTCATCGCTTTCTCTGGAAATTTGCTCCCAAATTCAGGTCAACGAACTCGGCATGTCAGGAAGA